>JAESVK010070507.1:16281-30435 GCA_017140935.1 Hamamelis virginiana
ATCCGACGGTTGGTTTCTGAGAAAACTGACTTTGAAAAAAACTGGAAAAAAATTGTCATTTTTTATTCTTTGAATTCCAGTTTTTTTCAAAGTCAGTTTTCTCAGAAACCAACCGTTGGATCACTGTGATTTTTTGCAGGCATGACAAGCACTGCCTGAATAGGATATCCAACGGTCGAAACTGTGCCTGTGACCTGCATCACCCCCAAAATGGGGTGACCGTACAAATGCTACAGTCAGGCCGGCCTGACTGTAACATGACTGTATATATATATATATATATATAGGTTTGATACAACACGGCCGATCGTTTGAGAGATTTATCCGGTTAGGTTTTGTGAGCTGTTAGATGCATTCAAGGGTTGAAATTGATATCTCACTTCACGTGTGATTCCTGCTGCACATTTAATGCCAAAGCAGCTTTTCTGACTTATTTTTTCTCTATCCCTTCTTCTCTCTCTCTCCTCTCCCTTCTCTCACTCCTTTTGCAGCGAGCCGACAGTGCTGCCCTACCCTTCTTCTCTCTCTCTTCTCTCCTCTCTTCCATTATTTTCTCTCTCTCTCTCTCTCTCTCTCTCTATCTTCACCCCAACAGCGATATGATCCATTAAGGTCTGGACCTTAAGCTTAATTCAAGGTCCACTTTTCACTGGGATTTGTATTTTGAAAAACCGACCATTGGGATAATCTTCTAATATATGTCATGTTTGCCAAAAACTACAATGATTCAACGGTCGGTTTTCAAAATACAGACTGTTAAACAGTTATTATAGCATCCAATAGTAAATACTATTACAGTGTTTCATGGACTGTATTTTGAAAATCGATTGTTGGATCACTGTAATTTTTGACAGGCATAACATACATAAGAAGATTATCTAATCCAACAGCTATTTTTTTAAAATACCATCAATTGTGTGAGAAATGATTAGTAGACCTTAATTTTAAGGTCCAGACCTTAATGGATAAGTCTATATATATTCATTACCGCTCGATTTTACCCCTATTTATTTATCATTAATTTAGGAAGACGAAAGAAGTGGAAGCAATTGTCCGGCATTCGTGACCCTATCCCAAAGGATTAAAGGGGAGGAGGTGGAGGATCTAGAGGAGTAGAGGCCCCACATTCCTCAGCTAGAGGAGTAGAGGACCCACAATCTTAATGCAAAATTGCAAACCAAACTAATTCTCCTTTTTCTTGGGTGGTGTTATTGAAAGAGACTTTGAACTAACCACTTAATGAATCTCACGTGGCAATGCACTTCTCCACATAAACCTTCCCAAGCTCTTTAATTTAATTTCTCAGGGTGGTACTCGCAAGAAAATGACAAGGAACTCAAAACAATTAATGCTTTAATAACATAGGAAGTCAAATGTTATTTGAATATTTTTAAAATTTTACTGGAAAATTTTGATCATTCCATGAAAAGATATAACTAAAAATCATATTGGAATATGGTTTTAACTCAGTAGTTTACGTCTCACCCTTTTGTGGGATGAGGTCCTGAATTCTACTCATTATGGATGAAAACTGATCCTTTAGTTATTTTTTTTTTCCCATTCACAACATACACTAATCCTATTGATGTATATTATTGGCCGGAAAAAAAAAAAAGTATTGATTTAACTCTTCATGTAGCTTTAGCTGGGTTTAAGACTAGTCTAGATTCAAATCTCAATGAAAATTAAGAATATCTTATTTTGTAAAATAATAATAATATTTTTATATATTAAAAAGAAATTGTTTAACCTAACTATTTTTGGGTTTACCAATTGGAGCTAGCCTAGTCCGTGGAAGGGTTGGGATTTGGGATTTTGGTCTCAATTAAGTTAGAGACTTCTTACTAGCATGTTGTATATTATAGTTTCTTTGGTTATATTATCTGATATTTTTATTGCACTCAAATTTTAAAACATACAGTAATAGTGTGTTGACTTAATAGCATATATTCTTGCTTTTGTGTGCAGATTTATTTGTATTGTGAGGTAAAAAAAAATAAAATAAAATAAAATCATACAAAAAGGGTTCATTAAGATGTTTTATAAAAATTAAATTTGTTCATTGTATTTTACATATTTTTGTCAAGGAAATCATGAAAATGACAACTAGTATTGTAAATGACACTAAAAAAAAAAAATAGTGGCATACATTTCATTGAATTCTTCAATTAATCTTACTCTACCAATGACGATAATGACACAAACTTTTTTTATGATTCAATTTGAAGTGAAAAATTTGTACATACATGCTGCACAAATGTGGATAAAAACTATCCAATTTTCATAAAACAACCAAACATGCCATTAACTTTTTTAACCAAAGATTTTTAAAAAAAATTGACTCATTTTTCTAAGTGTTTATATTACTTGTAAATCAGTTGACTTGGTTCAAATGCGGAGGAATCTCAGTGGGACTTAGCTGGGCCCATGTCCTTGGAGATGCATTCTCGGCTGCAACCTTCATCAACATGTGGGGTCAGATCATGGCCGGTCACGTGCCACCAAAAGACTACGTGCTCAATTCCAAGAAATTTGAATTCCCACCTTCAATTTCCCAGAAACCATTTTCTGTGAAAAGGGTTAAGCCGGTTGGGGACAATTGGGTAACTGCCTCTAACTGTAAAATGGAGACACACTCTTTTCATGTCACTGCAAAACAACTCAACCATTTAAGGTCCAGCATATCTCCTCCAAGTCAATCGGCTAAAACCCCACCCTTTGAAGCTCTCTGTGCAGTAATATGGAAGTATTTGGCCAAAATCAGGGGAGAATCGGCGCCAAAAATTGTGACAATTTGTCGAAAAAATTCACTTCCTGGAGAAAATGAACTTTTGGCTAACAACCAAGTATTAGGCATTGTTGAAGCAGAATTCTCAATTGCAAATGCTGAATTGATGGAATTAGCATGTTTAGTTGCTGAGAAAATGATCGACGAGATCAGCATGATCGGAGAAATGATCGAGGGAGATGATGGGAAAACGGATTTCGCAATGTATGGCTCAAACTTGACATTCATAAATTTGGAAGAAGCAAATATTTATGGGCTGGAATTGAAAGGGCAGAAACCGATTTATGTGAATTATACTATTGGTGGGGTTGGTGATGATGGAGTTGTTTTGGTGCTGCCCGCCGGAGTAAATGGCGGCGGCGGAAGAACATTGACGGTGACATTGCCTGAAAATCAGCTGGCTAAACTGAAGAATGAGCTAAAGAGGGAATGGGGTATTATTTGAAGTTGTGGTGGCTATTAATGTTATTTCTTAGTACCAAGTTGTGAATGGATATGTATCTGTTAAAGGTTTTTTTCTCTTGTTTTTATTTGTTTAATTAGGTAATCTTCAAGTTATCTTAGGATTTTCTTTGTTTGAAGTTACTTCTGTAATTCCTATCATCCATTCTCTATTATTATTAAATATGAAGATTTTCAGCTATGTTTGCTATAGCAAGCTTTTCATTTAATTTAGAAGATGTGAGATAAAGTGGATTTCATTCTTCTACACTCCCACTCATGTGCAGGCTCGTTTGGGCCTTGTCACGTGGATAATCAATGCTTTGATTTATGAAACGTTTTCTACAAAAACAAAAACCCACGACAATTTGCTTGTCTATCTAACCCTGTTATCATTTATTTGATTAATTAGCAAGAAGAAAGACATGGGTGATTGGTTATTTTAAGAATTAATTTATGATATTAATGAGACTTAATTCAGCATATAGTTCAATTTCTATGCTTGGAAATTAAGGTCTGCAGTGCTCCAAGCCTCCAACTCTCACACATTTCCTTTTTCTCTTGTAAGCATTTGTTGTATTTTCTTTCAACTTTTTTCTTAATTAATTAATATCTTTGCCACCATTGTTCCTTTTATCATCTCGATCATGTCTTACTACCTGCCAAAGTGCAGCACTCTATTAATTAGATTCATATAAATATATGTATGATAGTTAAGTTGTATTTTTCAAGGAATAGAGCATGAACAAGGGACAGATACCCTAAAAACATGGGAGAAATACCATTAGATCATAAGGGACTTGATTTCTTTAAAAAAAAATCTAAGCACCTTTTATTTTTGCCTTTTTTGCATAAATAGCATGAGCCTGGCAACAATAATTGTAAATCACCATCGGATTCTTAATTAATGCACAACCTATATACTACCATACCTAAAATCTTGATAAGCATTTGAAGCCCATAATTTGCATCAACAAGTGTCGGGAACGGAATTAATTGAGCCCATCACTCAAGCTCGTTTGTGGGCATTATTTCTTACTCGTCAGTTTAGAAATTTAGAAAATTTAATCGGATTAGGTCTACCCTGTTCCTGTTATCTCATTAAATCAGCTTGTAGTTATTCTTAAAAAAAACTCTACTTATATCTAATTTTCAATACAAACCCAAACTAATTTATAGAAAAAGAGACTCATCAGATAAAAAATTAGTGAAATTATTTTCAGCTAGTCAATTTTTCAAGTTTACCAAAAAAATATTGAATTGCAGGTTTTTTGTTTTGCAAATGGGGCAAAAGCCCAAAAACACAAAACAAGACGGGTCATATTGAGCCTAGCCACATCACCTAACAGCAGGAAGATTAAGATGGGATAACACCAGACTAAGCCCAAGCCCAAATATAGGCTTCATTAGGGTTTCACTTTTTCACTCATTCACTTCTCCAAGTCCTAACAAGCCCTAGCACTTTGCTCTCAACATTTGAAACCGCCTCTGCAGATCTCTGCTTCGTGGTACGCTTCGACCCTTCTGATTATTTCTGTTCTTCGCCGTTTCTCTGTTATATATATATATATATATACTGTGATATTTTTATGGTTTTGATTAGTACTGAATGAATCGGTTAAAATAAGTGTATCAATGATTTGTATGGATGTGGACGATCTTGGTTATTTCATTTATTGTTTTTGCATTAGGCTTCTAACTGTATATTTGCGAGGTCTTAGATGTTTCATCGAGCATTTGTTTGTGTATGACTTATGTTCCGTTCGGTTGCTAAGAAAATGAAGGAAATAAAATAAATCACATTTTTTGAATCTATTATTTTTCATTATTAAGGACCCGAGAAATCAAAAGGCTTCACTCAGTAAAGTCTAAAACAAGGCGTAGATGACTCGCTGAGTTGAGCAATTCAGTATTTGAAAACAAAAATGACAAAACATTCTAGTTTTTTTCTCTCTTCTATTTATTTATTTTTTGGTGTTTCCTATTTCCTCAGTTTTCTCAGCAACTAACAGAGTTTCTCTGTTTGCTTTGAACGAATAAGTGGACACAAAGTTTTCTCAGCAGCCAAACAAGAGTGAAAAAAATGGCAAATCAGCGATAATTGCATGACTTGCATCTAGCATGGATACGATAAAGTCTTACAAGATATATTGTATTTTTGGTCGCATATTTCTTTGTTTTTCTCCAGTGGTGTTAACGGGTGTGAGGTAGGAAAAAAAAAGACAAAAACTGTTGGGTTGCGGTGTAATTTATTTCAGTGTTCCACTGAGTCAGTTTTTGGCATCTGTGATTATTAGGTAATACATGAGATGAGAAGTGTGCATTTAATGTTATGTTGCTGATTTTTTTTACAATCATGTTGAAACTAATTTTTCTGTAGACTGTAAGATTTCATCAGGTTGAGGTATTTTCAGTGGTTGGCATCTGTGAGGCTGATTATTAGATAATAAACCAAAAGTACACATAGACTTGACCATTATGCATACATATTATGTTCCTGATGCAACCTTTTTTTTTTAATTTGTAGACTATATTCATCTGTAAGCTCTAAGATATCATGGTGGTGTTGGGGTATTTTACAGTGTTTTGAGATTGTCTAGCTATTATTGTAGTAGTCAATGTCCAGATGGGTTGTCCTATGCATAGGAAGGGACAATTGACATGTTTGGTTGTTATGTGAACAATTATTAGGAAAATGCTATGTCTCAAAAAAATCGTCCCAAAAGTGTATCCCAAATGATGCGGCGGATGATCAAACCCTTCTCTTTTTTAGCAAATTCTTTCTTGATAATAAATGAAGGGTTATGCTTCATTTGGGATGCTTTTTTGGAATAAACTTTTGAAGAATAGCATTACTGCAATTCTTGATTCCATAGTTGGTTAGACAGAGGCATTTTTTTAAGCATGCCCTTATTTGATGTCTGAAGTTGTTCAGAATTTAAGCCATTGTTGACTAATTTATTTATTGTACATATGAAGAAGTAGTAGTTGTTTGTTAAATCTGTAAATTAATGTGATGTCCCTGTCTTCCCCCGAAATTTTATTACAAAAAGGGATTTGATTAAAGCATTTTTGTTGCGTCTTATTCAATGACAATCTAAGAGCACTAATACTTGTAGCATCTTTCCATAATGCCAGTTAACCTTTTTGGGTTTTCTTTCCTTTTTTGTGTTCGTCTTTTTTTCCCTCTTATCTTATTCTATTTGTATCATGAAGTCTCAATACTGTATATGTAGTTTGACACCTTTCTTAAATCCTGCAGCGGCCTTATTAAGCGACAATGGTGAGAGTGAGTGTTCTGAATGATGCTCTTAAGAGCATGTACAATGCAGAGAAAAGGGGGAAGCGACAAGTCATGATCAGACCATCCTCAAAAGTGATCATCAAGTTTCTTCTGGTGATGCAGAAGCACGGTATGTGCCCATTCATGCATTTATACTTAATTTTGTCTCACTTTTATGGTTTTTTTAATTATTTTTTTGGCTATGCCTCTAATTTTATATAATATCCCTTTGATTTTGCTCTATAGGTTACATTGGAGAGTTTGAGTATGTTGATGATCACAGATCTGGTAAAATTGTGGTTGAATTGAATGGAAGGCTGAACAAATGTGGGGTTATTAGTCCCCGCTTTGACGTGGGTGTCAAAGATATTGAGCCCTGGACTGCAAGGTTGCTCCCCTCAAGACAGGTTAGTACAATAAGTTTCTAATTCTTCTTATGGAAAACTGCTGGTGCTGTGACTATAATTCAGCATAATCCTGACAGCAGGATATCTCTTTGATGGGTTTAGCCAGGCATTACATTCCAAACTTCAGTTGATTGGATTAATTAATTAGTTTCAGAGTCATGAAGGGTGCACATAAGTGATTATAATTGTTAAAATCATGTTAACGTAGACCATATATATCTATATCTTTTGGGTGGATCACTTTGGATGACTTGTTCCTTTTTTTGGCAATTCTATCATAGACTAAGCTGAGCCGCACCATAATTCCCCACTTCCCTTCCTAAACAAAGGGGGAAAAAAAAGGAGAGATAGAGAGAGAAAAAAACTTGTGTGCCTCCTGGTAGAAGATATCAGGATGTTGCACATGAGTATGGCCCCCTTCAAATAAAATGTTGATGTCTTATCATATGCTCTTATTCAGCTGGACATTAGTTGATTTGAAATATAGACTACTTAAGTCTCTCATCTGCTTATCAATAAATATGGCCTTCTCTGATGACTTAATGGTTAAAATTTTGCAGTTTGGATACATTGTGCTGACAACATCTGCTGGCATCATGGATCATGAGGAGGCCAGGAGAAAGAATGTTGGTGGCAAAGTTCTAGGCTTCTTTTACTAGACTGAGTTTCCCCCGAGAATGGTTTTGAATTTTTCACATTAAGAAAAAGATGGATGAATTTTTGTTTTTCTTTTGAACTTGATTTTCGTAGGCTCAGTTCTATGGTCGGTTTTATTCCTGTTTTGTTTTGAATGTGAGCGGTTGTTACTGTCATTCTTCTAAGACAGTTGTGTTATTAATTGTGTTTATCTTTACCAGCAAGCAGTTAATATTTGCTTATTCCAAAATCGAACTGCATATTTGATGATCAAAACTGAATACCCCCAAGCCCAAAACCCCCTTTCATAGGGATGAAAGATGACATCCTTTTGAAATGCGACACAACTTTGTGTAGCCATTTTCCCCCTATTGTCAGGTTAGTAAGACATTCCCTATTGAGAACGCAAAAGGGAAAGGCTTGAATTGGTTGTTGAATTATTGGTATGCCAATGAGCAATTGTAAAACGATATCTTGCACAATCGATTGCCATTTGAAATAGAAATACTATTTACATAGAGTTGATGATTTTATATAGGGCATAACCTATGAATTTCGGTGCTAGTCGATGCCGTACATATGTAAGTATTGCATTAAACCTTGTGGTTTATAGTTCTAAGGACTTTGAGGTAATTTTACTTTGAAAGAAAGAACTATGTAATTTGACTAATGTTATTTGTTCCAACTACGAGGTTTAATAAAATGCTATTTGTTCGAGCTCTTAGTAAATTTTAATTATTTTAATTTATACAAAGGAGTTGGAATTTTTGAAAGCTCAAAGCAATGGGACAAATAGTCTTTTTAATGTGATTTATATGTTTATTTTGATTGAACTAAGCTTAAAAGATTTGTAAGGATACTAAAAAATATATTCCAAGGAAGTGGTTTAAATAGGTAAAACCATAAACTAAGCTAATTTCTAAGACATAACATACTTATAATAACGAGTCCTTGGTACTTTTGGCCAACCTGAGATTCACACAAGACATTCCATCACCCCTTCAAAGAACATTAGGCTCTTTTGAAGACAGTGTTTGGGTGAAACTTGGATATTTTTGAAGGCGTTCTTTGGGTGAAATGTATGTACAAATAGGAGTGTGTACTTTACCTTGTGTTATGTGTTGTTCTACCAATAATAATAATAATAATAATAATAATAATAATGGGTTTATACCAATAAGACTTTGGTATAATATGCATATACCAATACGTCCCTCTAGTTTTAGAGATACATGGCTCTGCTATTTTTTATTATTAAAAAGACATAAATACCTGTTCTTTTTCAGTTCTCGTGTGCCGCGAAAATTTAGCAATCGTGCTTAGCCATTACCTTTTTGGCGGAAACACAAATCCATCGTTCTTGGAACATAAGAAAACGAAGACACAAAGAGACATGACTCTCCGTTGACAGCAAACCAGTTCCGGCGTTCCAAAATTGGTGCTTAACAGATTTATGTCGGAAAAAATATTTCTGAATCATTGCTCTTCGTTTGATAGTTATTTGTCTATACATGGATCAATGGGGATTATGATTATGTTATTCTCATATTTGGGGGATTTACATAGAGTTTACGGTGTATATTTGGGGGAATTGAATTGAAGAATAAACAGATCTTGAAGATTGCTCAAAATCATAAATTTGCACACTCACCTTTCTATTTCACTAGGTCTATTCGTAGCGTTATGCACATCCTATACCATCATGGTCATTCCTTTAGATTAGTTGGGTGGGGTCTCTTCAAGGTCAGTGGTTAAAGCTTTTTGGCTGTTCATAAATAGATATGGAAACTAAAGAACTATTTTGAATTCTTACCTTATGTACCCTTTTGGTGCATAAAAATGAGATTTTTTTAAGGTTCCAGTTAGATTTAATACGCTTATAGGGGTTGAATTGAGGTATTTGCACATTTGGATTTCTCATCTAGGGTGCTTTGCTTATGTTCATTCTCAAAATTTTCGGTAATGTGTCTTTTGTAGGTTCTTGTATTTGATTTCTTTTGAAGTATTCTGCTTTCTTACTTGGAGTCTACCCCCAGTAATTTGATAAAATTTTTATGGAAAAGATTCAATTTTATCTTTTTTTTCTTCACATTCTTGTTTGCATTGAAATGTGATTCATTCTTAACATTTTGTTCTAGCTCCTGACTGCATGGACATGGTTTATTATTTGTATTTCCTTAAACTAGTGACATTGCATGGGTCTTTTACTAGTTTATAGCAAAAGAAATGATATTTTGGTCACTGCAGTTATTATGGGAAAAGTCGGAAAGAGATACAAGAGGGAATATGTTATTTTTCCAATGAAATAGAAATCTTCTTCTGGTTTAATTTTCCGCTCCTCTTAAACTACTGGAATCAGCAATACTTTAGTTTCCAGTTGAATTGGAATTCATGGAATTGGGTATGCGATAGCACTGGTGTTGGAATTCCCACATGCAAATTACAAATTCAAGGAATAAAGATGAAATGGAACTTAAATGTATGTTGTGTGTGTGTATATATATTGTTATAAACGGAAATAATAATGTGCACACATGCTGACTTTAATTAATTGTGGGATTTGTATTTTGAAAAGCTGACCGGTGGATTAGATACTATTCTTATGGATATCATACGTGCCAAAAATCACAATGATCTAAAATTAACATCTCAAAATACACTCGGAGAAACTTGACAGTAATGTGATCGTTAAAAACTGTCAAATTTTTCATAGTGACATTTTTTAGAAACCGACCATTGGATCATTAATTAGTTAAAGACATTTTTTTAGAAACCGACCATTGGATCATTGAAGAGGATCTAATCCAGTAGTTAGTTTTTCAAAATATAAATCCCACAATTAATTAAAGACATCATGCTGACTTTAACCAAAGTCGGCTTGTGTGCATAGGATTGTTCCCGTTGTTATATTATGTGTGTGTGTGTGTGTTGGGGAGGGTTTGCAATGGTATTCTTTTGTATGCATCTTGGATACTTGGCTTTTGGCCATTTTTGTGATTAATACAATTACCTTTCATACACACACACACGTGTATGTATATTTAATGAATTCTTTCCGGTGTACTATGATTTTTGTGACTTGCAAACTGTGAAATTCAAATGGTGCTGCAAACATGTTGCTATGTACTATTGATCTTGAGACTAGTTTTTGAAACATTGGACTTAAATAGGGCATTTCTTATAAATTTCGGTGCTAGTCAGTGCCCTACATATGTAAGATATCTTGCCGGCCCCATAACAAGCGGCATATTCTAATATATAGGTGCATTTGGCTGACCTCTAAATGTCTCGAAAGGTTGTTGCCTTAATTATATCTTTAAGTGCATTTATGCCACATTGCTTATTAAACGTTTGGTCTGGCCTTGGTTGCCCAAATATGTTATTCCTAAACTGTTGAGTAGGCAACACGGCTGAAACTGCTGGAGGTTTGTTTTCAACTGAAATAGGTAGTGGGCAGCGAAATGTCGTTGACGTGTTAGGACGCTCAGCACATCCAGAAGATTGTCCTGCCATTTCGACCGCTTAGGAAATCAAATTTGCCACCTACACTCTCCTGGGATCAGTATTAATTTAATTAAATTTGACTGATATTCTAACTTAATGTGCCAAAACTCAAATTCATATCTCCCAGGCTCCTACTAATTTCCATAAGACTTTGAGAAAAACCAGCCCAAAAATCAGTAATTTGCTTGGCTATTCTGTGAAAGCCTTCTTGATGGACTTCCAAAGCTTGAATATTTTTCTCTAAAACTTCTTGATTCCGCTGCATGACCTGTTGATTTTTTTGAAACATATCTTGAAAAAATCCAACAGCGCTAAGAGACACAGAAAAAAACGGCAGGTATGCTGATGAAGGCAGAACACTTTCACGGACAGGAACCTCCACTGGCGTGGCATCCTACTCGTGAAGCTGCTCCCCCTCACCAGAACCTTCTGACTGTTTGTTCTTGCTGCGAGTTAGCATGATAATTTAACTTGTGTCCCATCGGGCGTGTCAAAACTAAATTGGTTCAATGTAAGTCAATCCTTTTGACCCTGGGCGCCTATTGATCAAAGGAAAGCCAAGAAATCAATCAAATTGATTTTCGACCAATCAATAAGCCACCTTGAAAATCAAGATTGGATGATAGACGATTATGAAAGGGTTAGAGTTCTTCCTTGCCTATGACGAATCAATAGGATTTTAACACAAATTAAAGATGAAATGCTAAATAAGATAAATTGCAATTGAATTAAAAATAGTGTAGCGATTTAATTAAAAGCAATTACGAAATGAGCTAATTTTTGAAATTGAAATCAAGCTAATTTACGAAATTGTGAAAGCAAGCTATTCTATGGATTTGCGAAGAAATTGAAAGAAATTACCATAAATTGACTGTAGCAATTACAACTATGAAATTGAAAGAATGCTGAAATTAAATTCTAGAGACTAGAAAAAATAGAAGAATTAGTGCTGATGTGTGACTGTTGAAGTGTGTTGATTTTGCCTTCAAGCTTGGTATTTATAGAAAAATTTTCGAGAGTTGCAGATGCTCCACGTGTCACTTGCTGGATACACCATTCAGTTTGCTTGCTCCTCACTTTTTACTAATGATCCTGTGAACCAGCCACCACCTATCCCAAGGGATCGAGAGGCCTTCGTTCACTTTGAGTCTTTGTGGATTGTGGATTATTCATTATCCGTCTCGATTTATTATCCTTCTCTATTATCCACGTTTATCATTCTCTATTATCCACTCAAGATTGGGTTTTTGAAAAAGGATAAGAGTTTGTAAAAAACTGGGAGTCGCCACCTTATTTTTAGGGAACAAGGAAACCACAAAAAGAGTTTTATTTTCAATAAAACACTGACTCCATATTTTTAGGAAAAACAAGTCTTTGAACCAAAGTTGAATTCGGGGGCTATGTTACGAAATGGGAAGGTTCCAAGGAACTCCTTGTAGGCACCCACCTCGCCCTAATTAAAGGTCTCCTAATTAAGTTTGGGCTTTATCAAAATCTTATCACAACAATGCTATTTATCTAATCAACCACAAAATATGAATAATAATATATAATAATAATAATAGACAGTACAAAAGTATACACAATCCTAAAGACCTTAGGAGACTCACAGTCAACCTAAGATTGGACTTACGCCCTATTGATTGCCTACGTACCTTACCAATTTCTTGATAAAGATCAAAGTCCACATAGTTCGATTACTTAGGAATCTCCTATTGTAATGAACTATATAGCCAAAATGATTCTATTTTATCTAGGACTCTAGCTTCGAGAGTTTGGGTTTGATCGAAACACTTTTCTTTGCATAAAAGATGGAATTTCATTCCATTTTAAACACTTTCAAAATCACTTTGTTTGGAGTTGTTCTCGAAGTAGACTCTTAAATTAAATAAAACTCAATCGCTACTACAATTCTTATAACAAAGGACAGTCCTAAGTGAGGTCAGATAACCTCCCTAATCCTAGGGTTCCTAACTAATCCTAAGTTGATCTAAGTACCTAAAACACTAAATAATGTATGCCGGAATTTCTGGAAAATGCATAAAAAATGCAATAAATTCGAGAGTTTGGGTTTGATCGAAACACTTTTCTTTGCATAAAAGATGGAATTTCATTCCATTTTAAACACTTTCAAAATCACTTTGTTTGGAGTTGTTCTCGAAGTAGACTCTTAAATTAAATAAAACTCAATCGCTACTACAATTCTTATAACAAAGGACAGTCCTAAGTGAGGTCAGATAACCTCCCTAATCCTAGGGTTCCTAACTAATCCTAAGTTGATCTAAGTACCTAAAACACTAAATAATGTATGCCGGAATTTCTGGAAAATGCATAAAAAATGCAATAAAGAATGCAAACAATGCATGAAAAATGTCCTAAATGCAATCTAAGTTATCTATGTGAACCTAAATATGTTCCTATGTTAATTTAGACCCTAAAAATGAGTTTTAATCCACTTTAAAGCCACTTTTAGACCTTGGACAGATTTAAAAGTGATCTTAAATATAGATGAAAACCCCAAAATAATGAATAAAAGAGGGTGAAAAAAATGCACTAAATGCAACCTAATATGCATACTAAAACTATCATCAAGACAAAGCATCATACTTCACATAATTAATTTTAATCACAAGGGAAGAGACTCACCTTTGCATGCTCCCTCGAACACAATTCATATATTAATCATATCTAAACACTCAAAGTGATGAAACTAACTATGATAAGAATAATATTAATGCTAAACTTGAATAAACTAACATCCTAACATGATTATTAACATAAAATATTTAAACATGCATTCTAAACATGAAACTAATCCTAAACATCTAATCCTAACATGGTATGATCATAAAAGAAGAATGGAAGAAAAGAAGATGAAATATGCATACATTCCATATATCATAAAACTAATCCCTATCATGCATTCTTTAAAGAAAAAAAAAAAAAACCATTCTAATAAACTAATCCCTATCATGCATACTAAAGAAACAATAAACTAATCCCTATCATGCATACTAAAGAATATGAAGATTCAACCTAAACATTCACCCCTAACATAATATGGACACAGAAGAGGAGAAGAAGAAGAGACATGC
>JAESVK010070510.1:0-23748 GCA_017140935.1 Hamamelis virginiana
TATATATATGCCAATATAATTTCCATAACTTGTATTTCCAAGATCTTTCACTAATCATCCTGATTTTATAAAAATCAATTATTCATGATTTTTAACTATTTTCCAAAGACTCACAATTTGGAAGATAGTTAATATTCTATCCACATGAATTTTTCTACAAAATAATCCATTCTAGGATACTTGTTTGATTTTTGCAGAATTTATCAAATTTTGTTAGATTGAAAAATCATACTAGAATAGTCAAAATACAATGAGGTCACATGGTAAGCCTTATGGTGCACCTTCACTATGCTCCATAATTTTCTAGGCTCTTTCATGCCTCCCAAACAGCAACTTTTGTACCCATTAATATCAACTTAATTTAATAGGATTTTTAAAAATAATTCCAAGTCAAAATGATATTCACAAGCACTAATTTGCAATCGAGGTTGTATGGTCTACTATGCACCTTCACCACACAGGATTATACATGCACACTCACGTACATGTTACGTCAATATTTTCCATCTTTTTGGCCAACTTTGCACACTTATATCTCCTTCGTTACTCATCCGATTTGGATGATTCAAGATGTTATAGAATCTGTGTGATACAAGCTTTCAAAATATCATAGTGGTGTTTAACACCTCCCATCCGAACATATTTAAAAATAATGCCGAAGTAGGCTAGTTAATAAAATTTCAGATTTTTCGGTAACTTCGGTTCTCAATTTCTCTCACAATTCACATCCAATTGAAGTGATTCAAAGTTCTAAATTCATATAAAATCAATCTATACCATATATGTAAAAATCATAATTTTTCGATAAACTATGAAAATACACCTTGTGTCTACTATTAAAGCTTCAAGGAAACTTTCTCTCTCTAGAAATTCCCATTCATCCATAGGTCTTTTTCCATGATTCTTGTCTCTAAAAATCCATAAATTCAAGCTTTACAATATACTCAAATTTCAGAATTTTCGGACATATACACAATATACTACAAACTTTCAAAGTTTCAGTATTTCTAAACTTCAGAAAATTATAGAAATTAATCTACTAATCGGAAAATTCCCAAAATTGGTACACATAATTCTGAGTTGATATAATTGATGGGAAAAATAGTCCCAAAGTTTCAGCTTTTCATTTTCATATAAAATAAAAATCCAAGATTTGAAATCCCCATATTTCATTTTCATGATTTAAACCCATCCAAAAACAGTTTTTAGTGTTTAGGCCGTATCTTCTAGCTCATTTATCCAAATTTAATGAACTTTAGTGTTCTGAAAAGAAGACTCGAAGATCTACAATTTCATATTTCACAACCGTAGCCTAAATTCAACATTTTCATAGTCAAAATAAGCAATTACTGTAGCCTTTCTATTTTGAACGAAAATATCTTTTGCTGAAAAACCAGTTTGAGTAAAACAGTCATAACTCTCCACACAAAATTCCAAATAAGTCAAGGTCGGATTCGTTAGAAAGCTAATTGAAAGACCTACAACTTTCACGAAGAAGGTTTAGATCAATTCGGCCTCTAACCAAGTCAATAATACCCAAACAGTATGCTCTATTTTGGAGCTCAATTTGTTCTAAATTTTCCTAGAACTTTCTAGGCAAACAAACACCTCCCAATTTCACCAAATCATGATATAAATTCATCAATTAAGCTAAAATTAAGATAGAAAAGAGTAGGAACCTCACCTATTTTCGAATTTAAAGAAGATTTGGAGTAGAATTTCCCAAATTCCCAAACTTTCTCTTCTTTCCTTTTCTCTTTTCTTCTTCTCTTCTTTCATTCTCTCTTTCTTTCTTTCCTTTTCTTTTTTTTTTTCTCTCCTCTTCTTTCTCTCTTCTCTCCCCCTTTTCTCTTCCGAAGACCCCCCTCTTCTTATCTCTCTCTCTCTCTCTCACTCATTGCCCCGACAACCCTTCATTATTTCTTTTTTTTCTTTCTTCTTTTTCTCACCCTCTCTCTTATCCCTTATCATCTCCCTCTCTCCCTTTCACTTCTTGTCCCCCTCCCCCATATTATATATATATAATTGAATTCCACCACTTACCGACACAATAATGCATTTCAATTATAATGCATTACTCCACCACTTGTCGACATAATAATGCATTTCAATTATAATGCATTCATAATACTCTCATGCACCCTTCTCAAAAAGTGGCCACATGGCACACTATGGCCAATAACAAAATTTCATGTGTGCAATAAATAAAATAAAATAATAATAATTAAGAAAATTTACTATTGAAAATTTTGGGGTCTCACAGCCACTTTGCTACAAAAATTGTAGATGGAGACAGAAAAAATGATCAGATGGGGTATGCCCTCCAAAAGGGTAAGTCATATTTCACCCAATTTGCATTTTTTTTCCTGTGCTCAAAATTTCCTCATGCTATTTGCTTTATGGGGGAATTGACAAAGGTCCTCAAGTTAAAAGAATTTATGTCAAAAGTTCTTTTAAAAGATTTTTCTATGCCAAAGTAAAAGTGTCAAAGTAATCTCTCAATCTCCCACGATATTTTTAAGCTTGAAACCCTCACTTTTTTTTTTGGGAAATTACAATTTGTTCCCATGTACTATTGGTCAAAAATACTTTGAACCCTTGTACTTTCAATGCTCCCTATACTTTCAAAATGTTACAAATTACACCCTTCCATCAAATTACCGTTTGGATTTCTAAAGAAAGTGGAGTCATGTGCATTCACATGACCTTGTTATGAGATTTTAATGACGACAATGCCCTTTTGCAATGGGGCATCCATTACCCAGACCATATAACCAAACCCGACCCAATAACCCTATTTAACCTTCTCTTTCATTATTTATGTTATCTCACGCAAACCCCACTAATCCCATACCCATATGAAACTCTCTTCCTCTCTCTCTCTCTCTCATTAACATTGAAGAGACCAAACTGCTGCAAAGGGCATACCAAGTATGTCCACTTCCCCCCCTCTCTCTCTTTCTCTCTCTTTCTATCTCAATACATAGCCCTCTCTCTGTATCGCCATATAGATCTCTTTGTATAACCCTACGCTACTAACAATCACAAAGTTCTTGTTTTGTTTTTGGCTTTTTTTTTTTTTTTTAATGTAAAAAAATGGGATGTAGGTCCTCAATTTTCTAATTTTAAATGATTTTTTTGGGAAAAATGGTGCTCATACCTTGGAACCCCAAGTAACCCTAACAGTAAGGGAGGAGATTGTGGTTTGTTTGAGACCCTATCTAAGTTTGGAAAGGAATAGCAAGTCGATGTATGATTTTAGAACCACATAAATTGTCATATGCTGGGTAGCAATTATTGCATGTGGGTTTATGATTTGATGCACTATAATCTCTGATACACTGTAGCAATTGCATGGGAATTTTGTTGCAGTGCACCCATCTAATACACTGTAGTTATCATATTTGATGTTTTTTTTCCCCTTCTTAGTGGATGGTTCAGGTTAACAAAAATGCAATCGAGTCAAACAACCCAAAACATGTCAAGATAGCTATCGATATTGCCACTATGACATTCGTACGCCATTAATTAAGAACATTTTTACATTTTTAAACACTGGGAGATGCTTTTTAGATGTGTGATTTGGAAGGTACGAATTTAGAAGTTCAAATGTACATTTGAAATATACCCAATAATTTAACTGGCAAGTCATGTTTTTATTGGTTATTTGGTTAATTATAGGAAAATAAGTCTTGCAGATATTTTGATTGGTTTGACTCGCAACCAGCCTTTTGGACGTGGAAGACGGTTTGGGGTGGAACTTCCGGAAAAGAATTTGGCATTGTACGCAAAATATAAAGTTACAACAAAAGAATTTGGCATTGCAAGAGGAACTGTCAACCATGTTCAATTAACTATAGCAATTGTAATTTTTGGGGTGCTGATGTTCGTAAGCTCAAATGGGAAGAGCCAAAATCTGGCTTCTGTATGGTTAACCAAAATATTCTAGATCATTTGTTTGGGATGTAATTTGTGTGTCAAAAATAATAATTTTGTTGGGTAATGTATGGACAAAATGACGAGTATATTGTTATAACGTTTTATTCAAATGTTAGACAAATCAATATGAATGTTTATTTGTTTGGTGTGGATACAAATATGGGCAAATTAAAACAGTCATCCTTCAAATGCGGCCTTTACTTTTGTAAGCCATATCAAGTGAATTAAATGATTTGTATACATGTCAAAAACCAATTATCTTGGTTTGTTAATCTAAATACATGAACAAGTCTTGGTAAATTTGGGTATGATTTTGAGATGACAGTGTTAGTTTTTTTATGCAATGAAGTAAATAATGCCAACTTGGTTTAGTATCAATATTATTTTCCATTACAATAGGTTCAATAGAGTGGAGTTATAAGACTCAACATAAGATGGAACTGAAACCCCACTAGCAATTGGGATGGAATTGACACGGTTCTTCGTGAAAACTGAACATATGTGGGTAACCTGCTTTAATTATGCGCATAGAAAATCTAACAATGGTTTAATATGCCCTCCAAAGGGGCAAGTCATTTTTCACCCAAGTTGCATTTTTTCCCTCTGCTCAAAATTTCTTCATGCTATTTGTTTTTATGGGGGAATTGGCCAAAGTCCTCATTTAAAAGAATTCCATGTCAAAAGTTCTTTTAAAAGATTTTTCAAGGTGCCGGATCCCATGTATTATATTAGTTGAGTGCTCGGATCAAGGTTGCATGGATACAAGGTTACACGACTGCTAATTAATAGTAAAGTGCTTTAATCAAGCTAGCTATAGTGTCTATCTACAATTATCATGTACCATGCAATTCTCATATGTATATATATATATACACGCTCTTCTAAGAAGTGTTGTTGTAAGGTCGTAACTTTTTCTTTTACCTTCCTCGTGAAGGAGATGGAGGAGTTCTTGTTTTGTCTCTTTGAGAAGGAAAGTTAAAAAAAAAAAAAAAAAAAAAAAGGTTTGTATAAAGTGAATCTATTTGCGCGTCTAAATTGCTTGAGTTTGTCCATGACATTACAAGTTCAATAGGTTTGCTTGAGATCGATTTAATTTGTTTATCAAATTAGTCTAAATTTTATATTTGAATTTTGGTTCAATTAGTAATGGATAAATTTCAAATAAATTTTTATGAAGCTTATGTTCGAGTTGTTCATGAACAATTTAATTTATTTATTTAGAAAAAATTACAGTTTGACTCTCTCAACTATTACCGATCTATATTTTGTATCTCTATAGTTTTTAATTGCAACACATTGACATTCTATAATTTTAATTTGTGACATTTAGCATTTTTTTTTTCAAATAGCCATTTGTTTCTTTAACTAAAAAATTGTGTTAGACTTTTTTTTTTTTTTTTATACACTATTTATTTTAGATTGCAAATATGTCTATAAACATATTAGTGATCAAAGTTTCATGATTTTTCTTAATATATTTTAATTTTTATGAATTATTTTCTCTATATATTAATAAAATTCATAGTAAATAAAATATATTGAGAAAAATATAAAATTTTACCGATGTACTTGTAAACACATTAATAATCTAGGATAAATACTATATAAAAATAATTACAAGTCTAACTTCATTTTTCATTCAAAGAAATAAATGGCTAACTCACAAAAAAATGATGATTTGATACAATCTAATAATTTATAGTATAAATTGTTGTAATCAAAATCACAGAGATTCAAATTAAAAAAGACTTCCAGTTCAGGAGATAAAATATATTTTTTGCTCTTCCAATGATAAAGAATGAAAAACTTCAATTGAATAGAGATGCAATTTTGAGGAAGACCGTGGATGTACGGCATTGCTCATGGATGAGAGAAGGCCCTCTCTTTTCTTGAGGTAAAATGGGAAAAAAAAAAAAAGTGAGTTGGGAGGGTATCAAGAATAGCTATCCACTTTCCTTACAGATTTCTCCAACCTAATCAACAAGTGCAGATACTAATGAAGCTTCACTGACTTTTGTGGCCTACTAGCATATACTAGAAACTAGCTGCTTCCTTTGACAAGTTTCAAAATTCAAGTCATCAACACCCATCATCATATAGCAGCTTATAATGATGGGTTGGGAGGGTATCCTTTGTATCGAGCGTTAGTGTTATAGAGTGAAAAAGGTAATCCGTCAAATATCTTCATTACTGCAAAATGTCATGAAGGAGATGAGCTGAATTGACTTGATAAGCAAACCAACCTTTAAAAAGAGTGTAGAAACTAGAAAGTGAATTAGTGATGGTCAATATACGGTCAGGGGAACAAAAATCCAGCATGATGGTTATATAGCAATGAGAATTTTTAGACGGCATTATAGGTTATAATGGAGTTGGTAAACGGCACAAGAAACAAGTGGCAGCAAGACCTAGCATCTGAGAGGTCCTCTGGATGAGCTTAGCCATCATGGTTTTAAGTATCGGGTAACGGGTCCGTAACGGGTAACGGTAAAGGGTAACGAGTATCGGGTGTATCGGGTGATACGTAACGGGTATCGGGCGCCGAGGTCGTGAATTTTTTTTTTTTTTTCACAGTAACCCCCAAATGCAATTATATGCATGTATTAACCTCTTAGTACTATATATTAATGTTCTCAAAGAGTTCTGATGCATTTATTTCAAGTTATCAAGTCTTCAAAAACATATTAATCAATTAAAATTATTCTATACTCGAATGTTCACCACCAAAATGAATGTCTTGATTGATCTTCTGACCCTCTTTGCTCATTTTGTTGTTGAGCTCCTCAAAATGAGTGTCGTGGTTGATCCACACTATGTCCATGTGATTGATCCTGCTCATCTCTCCATCCCGCCAATAAGACGTAATTGAATACCCCATACTATGTATCTTCGTATCGTCGGTAAAATATTCAATACTCATACTTATTAATTTTATTTCAACTTTAAACTAGAAAAGTAATTTGTGTTAATTTTTTTTTATTAAAAATTAAAATTAAAATTGATATTGAATATTATATTATTATCATTTTCAAACAAATTGAAAATAAGTTATATATGAATCAAATAATATGATGCCATTTTAGTTGAATTTTATTTGAAATATTTAAAACTATTTTCTACATTTTTTTCAAAATTTTTTCTAAATTGTTAAAAAAATTTATAATATTTTTGATTTTTTACTAAAATTCTTACAAGTATTCAGAATTTAAATTTAATTTTAACTTATTTTATAAAACGCTATTCCGACCGTTAGATTAGATACTTATCTTATGTTTGTCATGTATGAAAAAAATCGGAGTGATCCAACGGTTAGTTTTTGATAAATATCATTTTGAAGAACTATTATTTTTTTTATTAATTAAAAATATAACATTTTTTTATAGTGACATTTATTAAAATCTAACCGTTGAATGACTATGATTTTTGGTATAAATGATATGCATCAGAAATATATTGAATTCAACAGTCCGTTTAATTATTTATATAATATAAGTTATTATTTATTGAGAGTTATATAAAATTAATCCATCAGTCAACAAAAGGTTTATGGATATGTTAATTTTTAATATAAAAGGAATAAGTTATTATTAGGGAAAATGATCAATTACCCCTATGTAGGATCTTATTTATCAAGAAGCCCAATGAACTTGAATCTATACCAATCCCCCCCTACAGGTCAATTTCGGAGTCAACTTTGAATTCTAGTTGTCTATTATACCCCTTCCTTCTTTTTAGCAAGTTTTTAAATTTTCCATATTAATGATGGGCATTTATTTGAAATTTATGCAGCTAATTATTTGGATATAGAAAGTTTTTTTGAATTCAAATCTCTTAATCTCAGCCGGTATCTTTTTGTTTTGTTGGATATGGTAAGTTTTTTTTTTGAATTCGAATTTGGGGTATACATTTTGAACGGGATATCATCAGCCGGAGTTCATTCCTTTTCGCATTTTCCGGTGTATATTTTTCATTTCAATCAAACGATTTTTTTGATTCCAAAGTTCTTAGCATTTTATATTAATCTTAGAGTGCAGATTATTGTTTACAGGATATTGTTTTTGTTAGTTCCATTTTTTTCCAGGCTTTAAACATCTCTGGTGTCAATTTATATAATTGACTCCGTTCATCATTCTTCTCCGGCAGGATTTACAGTTCAGGTAAATCTAAGTTTCTGTTTCCTTTATTATATTTTTATGCTCTATAAGATTAGTAGATTTAAGTTAATAACTTCCTTTATTATTTCTATCATCTCTTATTTTCCAGAACATGAATATATTGATCATTTTTTAAGATTTTTTGATCATTGATCACCTAATTAGAAAACAGGGACTCGGTTACAAAAAACAGAGACCTATACAAACTTTTCTATAAATGCTTTTTTAAAACATGGACTGCTTATTAAATGTATACATTAATAATAGATTCATTTTTTTTTTCTACTTTCAGGTTTGATCGTTCATGAAAAATTTCTTATATTGTATACATATACTAAACATTTACGTTGTCTGGTGAATAATTTTCATTGACGTATACATAAATATAGACATGTATACATACATGACTATATTTATAAATAATGAAATCTTTAAATAAGGTCGATATATTCATTGATGTATACATAAATCATTCCACGTATACATATATTATGCTGTTAAATTTATGATAACTTTCAAATAAGTTTAATGTATACATCTCCGGATATTTTTTTTTTTAATACACTTGTTGATTTTTTATTTGTTATTTCAGATGGATTTGAATACGTCAGTTTTGCTTTTATGTAAATTCCTTTCCAAGACCACATTATTCCGGGTTGACAAAGTCGAACCAAGTCATGGGAAGTTAGTTGACCATTTATGTATGAAATGGTGCAATCTTGATCGTTTTTCTATCAAACTGAAATATTCTTTACCGGGTCATGATAACTGCATGCTTGATGACGATGATGATTTGGATAACTTGCTGTTTGTAGCTTCACATATGCAGATTTCAACCTTTGATGTAACTGTGATTACTGATATTGTTTTAGATGATAACAGTGAGAGAAATTCGTCTTCTTTAGTTTCCCATTCAGAGTTCATTGACACTTGTGCGCCAATTGTACCTGAGGTTGATCGTTTACCAAATTATTGCCCTCACAAGAAAAAACCTCTTTTATCCGATCATTGGGCTTTTGGTATTAAAGATGTCGGACAATGTTTTGATAGTGGTGCAAATGAATTTCGTTCTACTCTTTGCAAATTTGCTGTCAAGCTTGGGTTTGACTATGAATTTGTGAAAAACGAGCCTAGGAGGATCACTGTTGAATGTGCTCTACGTGAGGAAAGAAACTGCAAATGGCGCATTCATTGCTCCGGTGAAGAAGGGGACAAGATTATCCAAATCAAGACGATGAACAAAGTTCATACATGTGGAACGTATATTCTTACCAACAAGAATAGGAGAGTTTCCGCTGACCTTGTGTGTGAGTGCATTATTGATATAGTTCGAGTCACTCCTGACATAAGTCCAACTACTGTTTTGAAGTACTTGAGATCGGACTATGGGATTGATGCTACATATCGTGTAGCTTGGTCTGGTCTTGAAAAGGCTAAATGTGTTTTATTTGGGGACGAGTCAACTTCATTCAACGAGTTACGGTGGTACATTGACGAAGCATCTCGAAAGAATGTGGGAAGTTTCTTTAAACTTGAGTTGGATGAAAATGAAACACGTTTTAAGAGATTATTTTTTACCTTCTATGCATGTATATATGGTTTTAACAATTGTAGGCCAATGTTGTTCATCGATGGTACATTTTTGAAAGGAAAATACAAAGGCATGGTATTGTCCGCAACTGCCAAGGACGGGAATAATGGTATTTATATATATTTTTTAAATTTTTAATTACTATGTAGACTTTGTTATTGATAATTTTCCGCATGTATATATGTCTCAGTTGCAATATATACTAAATATTTGATAATAATCATTAAATTTGAGATACAAGTATTTTTTCATTTTATTTAAATAAATTTTTTTTTTTCATTTGCAGGTATATTTCCTTTGGCATTTGCAGTTGTTGATGCTGAAAATGACGATAATTGGTCTTGGTTTATTGAAAACCTTCGAAGAATCATAGATGACGAACGGGTGTACACCATTGTTTCTGATAGGCATGGAGGTTTGGTTGAAGCCGTCCCTAGAATGTGGCCTGACTGTCACCATGCATTTTGTATTGTTCACTTGAAGAACAATTTAAGAGACAAACTAAGAAAGATTAAGGGTGAATCAAAGGAAGCGATCGTATCCAAGTTTGGAGATTGTGCATATGCGCCAACAGTTGATTCGTTTAATCAACATATGGAAACTTTGAAGGCATACCGTTGCAAAGAAAAAATTAATCCTTTCTTGAATAATTTGCAGAACCCTAAGCACTGGTCCAATGCCTTTTTTGAAGGTCAACGATATGGGGAGATGACTTCCAATGCTGCTGAATCGTTCAATGCGTTCATAGGGGAAGCGAGGGACAAGCCTGTGATGAAGCTAGTTGATACAATTCGTTAAAAAATAATGGTGAAATTAGCGGATTCTAGAAAACAGTCATTGAGTTGGAATTCTGTTGTATGTCCAATTATTGTGGAGAAATTGCAAAAAAATCTTGAGGAAGGTAGGACATGGGAAGTTAAAGTTGCAAATCTTGATGTTTATGAGGTGTGCTCATTTCCATCAGTCATGGTTGATATAGGGAGGCGTACTTGTTCTTGCTACCAATGGCAATTGAATGATATTCCTTGTTCACATGCAGCCGTTGCCATTCAGAAAAGTGGAAAAAGCTTGGATGATTTAGTAGATCCTTTTTTTTATGTTTCCACATATCGTGAGGTTTATGCGGAGACAATTTACCCCGTGCCTTCCATTGGTCAACTATATTGGTCGTGCAATGAAGAATTTATACGTCCGCCCAACAGTAAAACACAGCCTGGTAGGCCAAAGAAGAGGAGGTTTCGTTCCAGAGGCGAGAATGTTAGAAATATTACATGCGGGAGATGTGACAAACCAGGAAACCACAACAGGAAAACTTGTAGGGCGCCTTTGTTTGATCAATGAATTTTGAGCAATTTATGTTTGAATTTTTAATGTTATTTGCCAATAAATAATTTTATTTTTTTAACATTATTTGCATTTTGTCTTGCATATATATCCATGTATCTTATTTTTGGGTTTTGGCCTCAAAAGTTACATTATATTAGTCCTGTATACATTCAATTATGGTTGATGATAGGTTTTCATTAAATTTGTGGTTTGGTTTTAAAACATTTTATTTTAAGTTGGTTTTATTTAGCCGTTAACTATTACATATTATGGGTTTTTAAGATACTTTATCATTTTTTTACGAATTAAACATGTATTTTCATGTCAATTGAAACCTGATTAGGGTTGATTAGTAAGGTAGGGTCAAGTGATTTTTTTGCTTATTTGGCATTTGATGAGGCTCATGTATACATGGTGCATTGACCAAAGCATTGATTTGGCAGTATTCAATATACTGCACAAATTCATTAGAGGAGAAGGTCATTTTTTTAAACAAAAAATAAGGTGCACAAGTTTATGTCAATTTTTAATGTATACTATTACTTATTTGATATGTAAACGGATCTGAATTTAAAAGTGTGTATATACTATGCATTTTTTGGCATCATTATGCATTTTGATTATCAAATTCCAAATTTTTACACTCATACCATAAAAACCCCAAATCAGTAATATGGAGAAATAAGGGTTTCAATCATAACTATAGAAAATGCCTATTTAACCCATATGGTTAATATCACAAAATACCAAATTTTCATATCCACATTTAACACCAACCAACTAAATCACAAAAAAAAAATTGTTAAAACAGACAAATATTATTTTTTCAGTCAATTTATATTAAGAAAAAAACTTAAAATTCATCCAAGTCATTGAGTTAAGCAAAATCATCATCTGTAGATCTATGTTCTGTCCTCTTGAGCTTGTGTGCTGGCCAAGATCTCAATGGATCTTCAACAAATGTACTTATCATTTCAGCACGAAACTTGCGCACTTCTGTAATTGAGAACTTTTCAGGTAGTATGGTTCGTGTAGTTGGTTCCGGCATATTTGTTGAATTAGCATTGAACACAACACCTCTCTCTTCCCCATGTCCATGTTCACTTAAATACTTCATATACATGCACACGAACACTCCACAGTCCAACCTAAACAAATTTATGAAAAGCATAATAAGTCAGTAATACATCATAAAATATATTGAAATATGATGAATTTATGTATACATATATGCATCACAACTGTATACCTGAAAATGTTGAAATATATATACATATATGAAGCTAATTAAAAAAAGAAAAAGGCATTTATGAATTTTTCATGTATACATTCGTAGACTACAAGTGTAAAACAAAAAATATAATTACGATCCAAATATTTGTTGCGGGTTTTTAAATTCATTAAAAATTGGCAAAAACTCCTTTGTTCCATCTAGCTCTTCAGAATCATGACAATTGTAGAAGTCTTCAACATAAAATTTCTGTACAGTTAAAATAAAAAATTTATAAATCATACATAACACTTATTTTTTTTAAATAAAAATTTTGGAAATGTATACACAGTAATGTAATTATTCTTACCACAGTCCCACAATTCTCAAAGTAAGTGTCCCTTGTTCCAGTTGTTCTTGGCAACAAAGAATTGTAATGATACCATTCTCCATTGGTTTTATCAAAGAGTAAAAGTGTCCAATGGAAGTTATTGTGGTTCAAAGGGAAAAACAATAAGTCGAACCCCTTCGCTGCTCTTTCCAAATGTCTGTTTACTGCATGTTCTTCCCTATCCTTATTCTTCATATCAAACATATCCTATTCACAAATATATCATATTAGATTTCTATGAATGAATATAAATAAATCAGAAAATAAAGTATACATTACCAAAGAGAAGCAAGGGAAAAAATAAGATTTATTCAACAGGTTTCCTTGCTGATTATCCAAATCTGTTTGCTTGTCAAACAACAGTCTTGCGTATGCATCAATTACCTTCAAAAATTCAACAACATTTCAGTTAATATGAAAAGTTGTCATATATGGTTTCGTTCTCATAAAAATGCTTTAAGTTACAACTTCATAACTTACAAAGTTTGATAATTCACTCTCTCACAATAGGAAATTGATATCCTCTAATGAAATGATCACTTCATTGGATCCTGCTGACCAGACTGTGGACCTGTTTGGACACAATAATAAAGCACAATTAATTATGTAAGCATCTAAACTCCTAATTCAATAAAGTTTCAAAATATGATTGTGAAATAACTTACATCAACCCTCCTTCTTTATATATATTCTTAAGCTTGTCCCGTACTCTTTGGTTCAACAACTTTGCAATTGCGGTTGTAAGCACAAACGGAACTGTTTTTTTTTTCTTTTATTTTTCCATGGACATCATCTTCAGATTCATCTATGTCAATTGGTTCTGGTTGTTTTTCTATAACTGCGAGCTCTTTCCCTGATTGAGGACTTTGCTTCCTCTTATGTTGTTTTCCTCTATTTTTTTCATATGTAAAATCCTTCAACTCCACATTTTTACGCTCTTTTTGCTTTATTCTTTTAACAAGGGATGAAGGTGTCACTGTCTTCGCTTCTTTCTTCTTATCTTCATTACTTGACACCTTTTGTTTCTTGGTCATACTTTCATTGACATTGTCCAAATCTTCAATCTCTGAAGGAGTTTCTGGTTGATAGAAATAATAACATGCATAAACATTCATGTATACATGGAATTCAAGGCAGTCTAGGATTTATGTAATTTCAGGACTCAATCCAAATAGAATGTTTATATGTATGTAATAAACATAAATTTGGCAAATTAACCATCACATAACCTCATCTTACAGTCCTCTATAAAAAAGTTTACTTACCCTAACCATGTGCTCATTAATATAGATATACGGATCAAAATAACCATAAGTATGTAAAATTTTACTTAAGCTAATATCATTTTACAGTCCTCTATAGTATAAATATCCCATAACCCTTTTATCCTCAATTCAAATCACAAACAAACCTTTTTCCTAAAATCTTATATCAAGTATAAAATTGTTAGAATATTTATACTATAGTATACATAACCATTACACAACCAATATTTTAACATTTCTACATGTTTAAGATACATTAATTATTAGTTAAATATGCATTGTTCACAGACACATTCCATCATGTATACATGTTAAAATATACTTTATAATAATTGTATACCACCTACCACAACTTCCATAACCACACCCACCACCACAACCACTACCACTATAACCATGGAAAAGCACCACCCACCACAACCATCACCACTACATCACCCCTTCTTTTGTTTCTTTTTCATACTTTCAATGACATTGTCCAAATTTCCAAACTGTGAAGGAATTTCTGTTTCATATAAGTAATAACGTGCATAAGCATTCATGTATACATGTTATACAAGGCATTATATGAAATATGAAAACTCAAGGCTCAATTCTAATAGGATGTTTATATGTATACATTAAACATAAATATCCCAAATTAACCAACACATAACATCATATTACAGTCCTCTATCAAAAAGTTTGATTACCCTAACCATTAGATATGTATGGGTAAAAAAAAAATTTCACTTCAGCTATTATTAATCTTTCATATTACATCCCCTAACCCTTCTATCCTTTATACAAATCTCAAACAACCCAAATTTCTCAAACCTAATTTCAAGTATTGAAGGGTGAAAATTTTAATGCAAAAAGTATTCATTACCATCACACAACTAATTTTCATTAATATATACATGTCTTCATAATTAAATGTATACAATTTTACTCATTTGTCAGTTATGCATAGTTCAGGTAAATTTTATAAGACCAAAGTTCTCTATCACCAAAAATCATCTTAAATAGGTATACATATCAAAAAAATATTAAGACAAATATGAATTAATGTTCCTTTATGAAATGTAAGTTAAATATAATGATCAATAAACTAAATTGTAGATCATACATTACCTTGAGGTTTTTCCAGCTTTTTTGTCAGATCAGAAATTATATCTCTTTGATCATCAATCATCTTATCTCTCAACAACAACAAAGCTTTAAAATCATCAATGCTTTCCATATGTTCTTTTCTCATTAACTTGATTTTCAACTCCAATTCATCTATTTTCTTATCTCTGATGTCACATGCAATCTGTGTGACATTATGAACTTCCATTTCCAATATTTTTTCATCATTTTTTCTCAGTTCATCAGTTAGAGTTCTGATTGTTGCTATCTGCGCTTCTTTCTCCCTCCTCAATCCATCAATAACTTCTTCCAAACTACTAATTTTTCTCTTCATTTCCTCATATCCTGTTTTTGTGTTGCATTTGTCTTGGTAGTCTTCATCCACTGTGGCCTTGAATGAAACTAATGCCGAACATGATATTGGCTCAATATCAAAGTCGCTTTCTATCTCCTCCTTTATTTCTTTATCTTCTTGACCTTCATCTTCTTCAACCTTTTAAAGTTACAAACATGAAAAAAATCAGTCATATTTAAAAGTATACATGTATACATACATGTATACAAAACATTAACCCAATCTATTTTGAATTAAATAATGCAGATTTTATACCATCAACAAACCGCGCTCGCCAACTTCCAGTGCAGCCATAGATGCATGCACCATTCGTAAATCCCATTTAACGATCAGAATATCATTTTGATTAAATTCTTGTCTTGGCTCAACGATATTTAAGTGCTCACATACCCAATACTGCACACAAAAAATCATAAAAATTTAAGTAGACAACTTGTATGTATTTGAACACTAATCTATACATAGAAAAAAAGATTCTTTTATTTCACATTATCACTCACCAGAATAGAGATTGCACAGCCAATTACTTTCTCTGGTGTGTTTACATTTTCAGAAATTGAGTCCATAAGAAAACCATGGATCCTTGCACTCCATGCGTATTCCTTAATTTGACTAAGATCTTCCACATAATTCAGCATATCCCAACCAATGTTAGGTGCTGTGTTGGTGAAGAACAAAGAAATCAAAGTGTGCAACACTAGAAGCCTTGCAAAATCTTCCCTGTCTGTTTTTTTTTTCCCAGCAGCTGCAAGCAATGCTTCTGATCTAACTTTGGAAGCTACAATCCTGTCAACATCCGCAAGTCGTCTCGCCACAAATGGAGAATCAGGTTTTCTGGATGATGATTTCTTAATCGGATGATTTCCACAGTTAATTCCAAAAATATTTGAGAAGTCTCTCTCCTCAAATTTATGCTCCGTATTCGCCAATATGAATACGCCTTTAAGTGGATCATACGTGTTTAGAATCTTGAATATGTCGCAGTCGTGCTTCGTGCACATCTGAGTATTCAACTTTCCGTTTAAAATTGCGCTATAAAGATTCCAAAAAGGTGTTTTCTTCAACACCTCCCTATGCTGCACACTCAGAACTGCCTCATTCAGCAACGAAACTGTTGCATGAAGGTTCGATCTGTAGTTGTACGTAGTTTTTGAACCTGTGTATACATTAAAAAAAATTATATTAGCTCTACTACATAACATCAACGTTATTCATGTATAATAAGCTATCCTTTACATTTCATTTCATGAAATTTGACCCAATCACTCCATAAGAAAAATAACATGCATAATTGGTTTATAAAATTGTATAAATCTAATATCGAGTATACAAAGTAACCATGTATACACAGTCTATAATCAAAATATAATAAACCAAATACCTTAAATTTTAACAAATTACACATTTTCGATTCCTATTAACATATATACACAAGTCGACATGGTTATCCAGAAACTAGAAGCAAAATATAAAAAAGATGCTTTATTTGATAATAATCCATAAATTGCATTTTCTCCAAATGTATACATGTAATAATTAGTATACATTTATACAAGCTAAACTAATATTACAAATAAAACATACTGCTATTATAAAAAAAAAATAAACTTGTATACATTTATAAACTTTTATAAAAATTGAAAACACTACCAAAAATTTTGATAAATACGCATGTATACATTTCAAAATGTATACAATAACAAAAATAATATCCCGAAAAAAAAAAAATCTTTTAATTTAAATTAAATCAAATTTTGTATACATCTTACTCTGTTTTTATACATCTTGTTTTGGCCAATCAAATCAAAAAAACCAATATTTGTATACATTTTACAAATATTATGATACTTTGTGATGTAAAAATCATTACTCACAAAAAAACCCTAAATCATATAAAATAAAGAAATATTGAATTTCAAAATCAAATCTTCCAAACCCTAAAAACATAAAGATTAGTTCTTTACACAATGACGGATCATCAAAACATTAAAAACAGGGTAAAATGGAAAACCTAACAAAAAAAATAGTAGCTGCTAATGTATACATGTGCGCGCTGACGAAACCGACAAAAAACAACATAAAAACCCATTTTTTCACCTCAAAAACAATCAATGGAATGCACAATACCAAAAAAAATTGGAAGGAAATCAAAAAAATCGGTGAAAAACTCAAATACTTACTTGTTTTGGCCGATTCTATGTTCTTTCCCTTCAAAACCACTTTTGATGTTTTTCTCATGGCCGATTTTTTCTTCATCGTCATCCTGGAAAACAAACGAACAGAGCTCCGACGGAAATAATCACCGACCCAGTTTCGGATTTGAATATGCTATTCTCCAGATTTTTAGCTTCGTGTAGTGATGGAGTTCGAATGTATACGATTTCGGTTTCCTATATTCGCGCAGGCAGAATAGGAAACTCCAAAACAAAGATCTGGTGGGGTAAGGTGATTAAGACGTGGAAGAGGTTATTTTGGTCTTTTAATATATCATAAAACCGGTTTATATCAGCTTAGTTTTTTGAGGGGCCTGATGGTATTGGGGTATGATAGGGAGGGTCTTTTAGTATAAAACCCTTATTATTAAATAAGATTTTATTAAAAATAAAAATATATTAAAAATAAAGTATAAGATATTTATAAATAATTTATGGATCGGTCAACAAAGGTGGACTTGATATTAATGCATTTGATATTTTTTAATGAAAATATGGGATATTTTTTAAAGTCTCTGTGCTCTGTATGTACAGACTTGCAGAGTTATATATAATATGACTTATATTAAAAAGTAAACCGATCCAATATAGACTTTACAGATTAAAAAAGTTAAAAATGGAGGAGAATGAAGGGAGGACCGAGAGGCTTACCTGCGCGGCTGCGACTCTGCGAGGCTGCGGCTGCGACTCTACGAGGCTGCGACTGCCTTCTCAGCGAGAAGACTAACATGCTCAGTTCTGAAGCTGCGATGGCGACGGCGACGACTGGAAGCTTGGCGGGAGTCTCACCGGCGGGGATCTTTTGGTGGCGACGGAGACTGCAGCATAGGTTTTCTGCCTTCTCTCTTCTTCTCTTACGATTTCTTATTCAAATCTTCTCCAAACAAACTAAAAAGGGTCTGGAAGGCTAGAATTGTCAAGAATCTCTGAGAAATGTCTGATAATTTTGGGTCCTATATGTCGTAAAGGGGCGTAAAGGGGCGTAAAGGTGCGTAAAGGGGCCGATTCTCACCGATACGTATCGTATCGGGGCGATACGGTGCGAATAACTATATGCATACAGTATCGGTGAGAGTCGCGTAAAGGTGTATTGGGATACCGATACGTATCGGGCGATACGTATCGTATCGCCCTGTTTTTAAAACCCTGTTAGCCATCTAAGAGATTGACCCTCTTATCTTTTAAACAAGCTTACCCATTGCCAAGGTGGATTTTGTAAACCCAACTGACCAAATTGAGAGAGGAATGGTTTGGATTCTGCAAAACTCACCCCAAGCTGTCAGAGGAAAACCCTCAAAGCATTCCTCTTCAGTCTTCATACTTGATACCAGGGCGGAGCTATTAATGTAGCCCCCCAAACTTTTACAAAATAAATAAATAATCACATATGTGTGTACAGAGGTATTAATAGGTGTCCTCTTGTAGAGCCACTTGCACTGTAAATTTTGGAAAACTCACCGTTGGATTAGATACCCTATAATGTATGTCATGCCTGCTAAAAATCACAGTGATCCAACAGTTTGTTTATGAGCAAAAAAGTCATAGTTTTAAAGAACAAAAATGCCATAGTTTTTCAAAGTTACATTTTTCAAAAACCAACTGTTGGATCACTGTGATTTTTGGCTAAAGATAGAAATATGTACATATATGTATGTATATATATGTGTGTATGTATATATGTGTGTGTGTGTGTGTGTGTGTATAATGATTATGTATAAACTTGACGATGCTAATGTGCACTGGATTCATTTTGTTTCTACAATCCATGTAATATTGTATGGGCTGGTGGAAGTTTTGACTAACACTTTGTATGAAGATCTTTAATATATAAAATTATCTTTTTGTACTTTGCGTTTGTGCTATGCGTTAATTTGAGTCACTATGTGAATGGTTAAGGATTATGGCTAGAAGACTGAGGTCCTTTCAAGACTTACCTACCACACTTCCAACACCAGTAAACGTTCCAGAGAGTCAGGCTGGGACTTCTCGCCCGAATATTAATACTAAAGGACCTTTTGTTGAGCCAATTCCACCTCCCGTTGCACCAACTCCTGTTGAACCAAACCCACTAGCCGTTGACCCAGCCATGCGAATCCTGGAAGCCTTCTTCCAAAGAATGGATCAACATTTGGCAGCAAGACAACCTGTACCTTCAGCCGTTGATACATTACTGCCAAGATTTTTGGCATTAAAGCTAGACAAATTCGACGGAAAGGGGAGCGCTACACAGGCTGAACAATGGATACAACACCTGGAAAACATCTACGAAGGATTATTGTGTACAACTGAAGAGAAAAGGCGATTGATAGTATTTCTGCTTGATTATGAAGCCAGGAACTGGTGGACTCTAGTAAAGAGTACTAGGGGAGAAGATGAAGTTGGAAGAATGACATGGGAAGAGTTCAAGACGGCCTTTCTGGATAAGTATTTTTCAGTGGTCGAAAAAGAGAAAAGAGAAATGAAGTTCATGAACCTGAGACAAGGATAGATGACTGTGACAGAGTATCAAAACAAGTTTGAAGCATTGTCTCGTTTCGGGATGCACTTTATTGATACGCCTGAAAAGAAGACTCGCAAGTTTGTGAAAGGACTTATCCCTCAACTCGGAAGGTTATTGGTGGGAGACTATGGATTAAGCTACGCAGATGCTGTTCTTAAGGCATTGCATATGGAAGACTATCATCAAGAAAATAAGAAGGAGTTAGAGATTCGGGGTAGAGGGAAATCTTCTCAGGTCTGAGGATCGTCTGGACAAGGTGGGCCTAGTAACAAAAGAAGGAAGATCGATGGTGTTGTCCCAAATATATAATCCTAGAGCGGGGTGAATAGGGTTTATGTCAAACTTTAACAAATATTGCCAAAAAAAATTAATGTTTAATTACTTAGTAATGGAAGCAAATAAATAAACAAGTAATTAAAACAAGAGTAAGGGATAGAGAAATCAAACACAGATATTTAATGTGGTTCGACTTGCCTACATCCACGCCTTAAGTACTCAGCCTAAGGATTCCACAATCCACTAAGAATTATCTTCTTCAAGGTGGAGAAACCTTTACACAGTCTTCTTTATCCCAAGTGGAAAACTCTTACCTTAAGCTCACAAAAAACTTATACAATGGCTCACAAAAAACATCAATGGTGTCTTACAAAGAACACACCCAAGTACTCACAAAGAATATTCAATAGCTCACAAAGAACTCTCAATGGAGTCTCACAAAGAACACACCTAATGGCACACAAAGAACTACTCTCCAATGCTCACTAAGAGCACTCACAAGAGATGAAGTTTGTATACAATAAGAAAACTCCTCAATGAGTAGATGAAATACAAATAAGAGCTCAAACTAATATCTCTTAAGGATTTAAACTATTTGGCTCAAGAAATGATGATGATTTAACTAAATCAAACAAAATTGATGATAAACAAGTTGGAATATGTTTGAATATGTTCAGCCACTTGTTTAAGACTCATAAGATGAGTATATATAAGCCCCAAGGTGTATATGGCCGTTAGGCACAAAAATGAGACTGTTTGGGTTTGCCAAAATTAGCCGTTATAAAGTTCAGGGCACGGTTAGTCGACTAGGAAAAGAGGATTAGTCGACTAGAGTGTTTAAAACTAGTTTGAATTGAAATCTGGGCTCGGTTTGTCGACTAGGCAATATGGGTTAGTCGACTAAGGAAGCTTTTAGTCGACTAATCAAGTGGTTAGTCGACTACTTGATAATTTTCACAAAAATTGCTTACTACTTTAGTCGACTAGTCAAAGAGGCTTAGTCGACTAGGCAATGTTCAAAACCAATTTTAATGAAAATTGACAAGTCTTTTGAGTTTATAAAAGCCCACTTTGATTGAAAATATTTTTGACCAATTAAAATGGTTTTTCCAAACATGGTCTATATTGTTCATGTTCTATTGAGCCATAATGAGTTCAATTCCTAATGAGAGATTTACAAGAAAAATCATAAACTCACACAAGTCTTCAAAATATAACTTCAAGAGAATTCCAAGTCTTGTGCTTGGCTTGTGCTAGGCTTGCTTGGCTTCATCAATGGATTGCATCAATGCAATGGCTCTCTTCATGGTCCTTAGTGAATATACAACATATGTATATTCACATAAGGTACGATGTAGTGCATGAGCTTCATGATAGTTGAGTCTTCATTAATTGACAACTTGAATCATGTTCTTATAAGTATATATATACTATAATGGATATATAAGGACTATATGATAATGTCAATTATCAAATAATGACAACCAAATATTCAACAAGGTTATCTAAATAATCACTCAACAAAGTTTGACATTTAACAAGAGTTTATAACAAAGTATTCATATACTCAATTGAATAAACAAATAAATCAATCAATGATTTGTGGCTCCCCCTAATAATATGCATATAAAGATACTAAAGATTATCATTTAAAGCATATGCATATTTTAGGTAAAAGAAATCCATGATGCAAGAATAAGTCCATGATACAAAGATACAAAGATCATCATGAATTTTACCGCAATTCATGCTTGCAAATTTACACAAGATGCAAATCAAATAGAATCATAAAACAATGATTGTTATCATCAAAATCAACCAACAAGGGTGGAAGCCATAAAGCTAACAATCTCCCCCTTTTTGTTGATGACAATCATTGAGTAAAATATTGCATATGAGAGTGAATATATCAATTAAGGATTTGTAGCTCCCCATTATTTATGGAGACAAAAACACTTAACCATTTGTTAGTAACTAAAGTAATGTTTGTTGATCATCAAAACGTGGTCAATGCAATTGACCTTAGGGCTAACAATATCTCATTTTTTGATGATGCCAAACAATTACTTTGAATCAATGATAATCAAAATTAGAGAGCATGAGCTCCCCCTCAATTTTGCACAACAAGCAATGGTTAAACAACATATTTGATGATAACAATCATTGAGTAAAATATTGCACATGAGAGTGAATATATCAACTAAGGATTTGTAGCTCCCCTTTTTTTATGGAGACAAAAACACTTAACCATTTGTTAGTAACTAAAGTAATGTTTGTTGATCATCAAAATGTGGTCAATGTAATTGACCTTAGAGCTAACAGATGAGTGTAGACATCCATTTTTGACCATGAGTATGGTCATGAATGGTTGCCTATGATTAGAGGTGAAATAGGGTGTCAAAACCCTAAGTTGCCAGTTTTACCCTTTGTGGGTAATTAGGTAGAGGTCATTATCACATGTAAGTTTTTAGATCAGATTGAGTCGGTTCTTTTTGCATTAGGTTTTTAGAGAGTCTAGGAACATCCCTGCAAAATTTCATGACATTCTGAGTCAGGTTTGATAGAAAATAAGGCCTTTTGTGACTGAAGGACAGTTTTGTCCTTTGAATCACAAAAGCCCTGAATGACTGTCGATCCTGTCTCGAATGGTCTCAAGGCTTTGGCATAGATATTTATAGTGTGTTTTGTAGCTAAGTTGATCAGTGGCAAGGTCAGTTGAGCCTTCTAGCTCATTATTGGCTCTTGAAGCTCGAAAGGCCCTTTCAAAGCCCAGATTAGGGTTTCAACCGAAAGCGACTGGGATTCGATATTTTTATCAAACCAAAGCCTTCAAAGGCTTCAAAACACTTTCCTAAAACATTTTAAAACTTGTTTCAAGAAGAAGAAATGATTTTGAAAGCAATCGGTTAGCAAATTTCAAAACCTTAATTTGGGCCCGGCAGGCTCTAAACAGCTAATCGGTCGACTGTTTCCTAAACCTTTGACTTTGGTCATTGCATTTTCACTTCAAACACTTCTTAAAACATGGAGAATCGAATCACGATCGTTTTGACGCTTGAATCGTCAAATTTGGACATAAAACGGGCCCAACGAGCCTGCACGTAGTGTAGAATAATGAAATCCACTCTGTCCCACATCGGAAAAATGAAAAGCTTGCTATAGCTTTGTGAACCTATAAATAGAGGACCCTGAAATCAGTTACAACACACAGAATAAGCTTTAGAGAATTAGCTTGGAGAGTAGAGGCTTGAGCAATTGCATAAGCTTCCCCGATAGCACTCTAGCTTAAGTTTTAAAGTTTTTGAGGTCCTTAGAGTCCTTGGAGAGAAGGCTTGGAGCTTGAGGAGAAGGCTCGAAGCAAGGAGGCAGAGAAAGAGGTTAGTTTTTCTCTTTTTTTTTTTTTTTTTTTTTTTTTTTT
>JAESVK010070510.1:39091-50185 GCA_017140935.1 Hamamelis virginiana
CAATACTCTATTCACCCCCCCTCTAGAGTATATTTTGGGCCAACAATATACATTTCCATTCTTTTACATTCAAGTGTCTTGCTAGATTCTCTTATTGTAAACCTTGATATGAGGGGTTAAAGGCTAATTTAGCGCATTATAGCAGTGCTTGCTTGTGTCTAAGGCCGCAAGGTTGGGCGAGAAAATTCTCTAGCCGTGACAACAAGGATAGAAGATTAGGACAGTCTATCTCTAGTGCCTGAGGAAGGATTTGCATACCCCAAAGACCCAGCCTCTTAAGATTCAAACTACGAATCTTAAGATGAACGATGTCGCAACAATCTCCCAAAGTAAAAGATTCAAGGTTAGGGCAACGAATGAGTAAATCAGATACCATCTCATATGTCAAGAAGACTTGATAAAAGCTTATAGACTAGAGAGAGGATATCTTGGTTTGAGTGAGAAAAGAGAGATTACAACAACAAAGTTCCAAAACCCATACACCGCCATTATGTAAAGCTGCGAAAGGGAAACGGTAAATTGGCACCTCTTCATCGTTGAGAAGGTAGATATTGCGGTATAATCTGGGATCATTTAAAAAACTGTGCTCAAGCTCTTTAGCGCCATGATTGACCGCGTAGTTGATCCAAGAATCAACATAAGATGAGTAGAGGTCTTCTTTGTAGTCAAAATCATGATGGAAAGCCTGGATATCAGTGTGGGTTTGGCGGTGGAGCAGGGTTTTATTGATGGAATCCGCGAAGAAACAACGGGTGGTGGAGAGGGTATGAGAGGGTGGGAATTGATCGTAAGAGAAATGGAGTGAAGGGATTGAATGCCACACATCTCGCCATTTGCGAGCTAAAATGCTTGTTTCAATGGCATTCAAAGTTGGGATGATTGAGAGTATTTTGATTCGAAGATCCTCAGGAAGGTTGTTAATGGAGATGTTTGAGGAAGAGGTGTTTTGGTGCTGCGCCATTTTCGTCAAGCTTGTAATGTCTCAACAGGGTGGTTCGCACTTCACTTCTGCAACAGTGCTCCTTTGTAGTATGTGTTAGCCCTATGGCTTCAATCCATATTTGTTTACTAATTTTGATGATAACAAACATTGTGTAATGATTATGCACATTCATACTTGAACTGAACATTATAATTTATATCAAACCTTATTGGTTAAATTGTTTGGTTAACTCTCTATTCTTGCATATATCTTTCCTTATTGAATGAATCAGGCCGTGGGCATTCATTTGAAGAACCAATATTGTTTAGTGCATTCTAAGTGTAACTTATGTGAATTATTATTCACTAAGGCTCATGAAGAAAGCTACTCAAAGATGAAGTTTTGCTCAAGCCTTTTGTTCAAGCCATTTCCCAACTCATGATGTCTAGCCTAGCACAAGATGAAGACTTGAAGACCTTCTTGAAAACTCTATTTGTATCTTGTGTATTTGCTTAGAACTTATTATTGTGAATCACTCTCTAAGAACTAAAACTAAGTTGGCTTAAATGAGCTTGACCCCTTGACCCGTTTTAAACTTGGGAAAATCATTTTGATTGGTCAAAATTATTTCTAAAAGACCTTGGGCTATTTTAATATCAAAAGACAGCTTAAAACTCATGAAAAATGCATTATGGCCTTCCTTAGTCGACTACCCTTTATGACTAGTCGACTAACTGCAAAGGCAGTAAGCATGTTTCATGAATATTTAAGCTAGTCGACTAAACCTCGTTGATTAGTCGACTAATTGTTTCTTAGTCGACTAACCCTTAGTCATTAGTCGACTAATCATGCCCAGATTTCAAATAATGTGTTTTTGCTTCTCTAGTCGACTAATCACTTTTGTCCTAGTTGACTAACCGACTCCGGACTCATTTTGTAAGTGTATTTTAAAGGCTCTAGTCGACTAATCATTGTGTCCTAGTCGACTAATGGTCCTCTACAAATCATAACGGCTAGTTTTTGCAAACCAAACGGCTATATTCTTTCTTCCAATGACCTTATGTTTGTGAGAGCTTTTAAATACCCACTTATATGAGTCTTGGATGTGTTAGTTATTCACAAAAAAATCATATTGATACATAATCACACAAAAATCCTTTATTATTCATCATCTTTGTGTGATTCAAGCTTTTGAAAAATATTCTCTCTTAAGCCAACATTAGTTCTTGATCTTGAGAGATATTAGTGAGTGCTCATTATTGTATTCATCCACTCTTGAAGGAGCTTATATTTGTATTATCTTCATTCATCTTGTAAATTTGTGAGATTGTAAAGGTTGTGTGAAAACCCTTGTGGGTGAGTGTCTTCCATCTTTGAAAGAAGACAACTTGTAAAGGTTTATCCACCTTGAAGGAGTGATCCATAGTGGATTGTGGAATCCTGAAGACGGGGTTCTTGAGGCGTGGATGTAGATGGAGATCGAACCACATTAAAATCTTTGTGTTTGAATCTCTCTATCTCTTTCTCTTGCATTTAATTCATTTATTTGCTTGTTAAATTATTTAGTTGTGATTCATACCCTCTTTCTATTCATCTTCAATTAAATTTGTAAACTTGTTCCATTTTCCCAAATTTAATCGAGCCAAATTTAATTTGATATTTTTTTTAAAGCTTGCCATACTCTATTCACCCCCCTTCTAGAGTATTGTGGGCCAACAGTATGAAAAGATGATATTATTCATTTCGGCGTATTTTAGCACCAGTAGGCAGTTGTACGAATTGGTTCCTTAAGCATGAAAACTCAACGTGTGCTGAGATGGCTGCACTGCGATGATCTAGCGGCTGAGAATGTGCAGAGAAAAAAGTTGACATGACAGATCTAGCGGCCTTTTTTCTTAATCAAAATTAGGGCCCTACATTACCCAAAAAAATAAGGGTTTTTTGGTGATAAATCCTATATTAGAGACAGATAATGCATAAAGTCCCACTAAACTTCTTTTCATGCCATTAATCATATTTTAAAAAACATTAATGCATAAAGTTCTAAAATTATTAATGTTTTTTTAAAAGACAGAACTACCCTCAAATCCTCATTACTCTCTCTCTCTCCCTTCCACTACAAGCTGGATCATGAAATACTGGAGAAGCGATTTGCGAACCAGTCCTTTGCCAGCGAGATTTCCGGCAAGCTTGGGTGTTCTCTCTTTCTCTTCTTCTTCTTCTCCTTCTTTTTCTTCTCTTTCCATTTTTCGTTCAATATATCTGCTCGGTTCTAGATTTGTAGCAATCCATGATATCCACCCCTTAAATGCAGATGGTGTCAAATTTCGGCTTCCAATTCAATTATCCAAAGCTTCTATTTTGATTGTCCTTGGCCTAAAGATTTTAATGAATCTCATATCAAAGCTTGGATTTCCTCTATCATAAGGAGATAAGTTTAGAGGCTTTATATCAAGTGTTGGCTTTCTCTACTGAACTTAGAGAGAGACTCCTTTAGAGAGAGAGAAAGAGTGTGTATTGACAGAGAGAAAAGATAGAGATACAGAGAGAGAAAGAGTACCTTTTCCTTTTCTTTATGTCATTTTCTTTTAGCATTCAAACTTTCATTTCTGTGATCACAAATTCACGATAGATGTCTGGTTACATTAGAATCTTCGTCTCAGATCCATGGCTCCAAAATCAATTCACACAAGTTGTTGGAAAATAATAAACAATATTACCTCAAAATCTTAAGTCACAAGTGAAAGAAGGCGGGTTGAGGCGCGGACTAAGCCGCTCTCTTTAAGACGATTCACGCCACTACGGAATAATATGGTACAAAAGTTTTTAAGCACGTCGCGTCCAGGATACAACAACCCAGCCACTTACTGTATTCTTTTAAAAGTTTGCACAACTTAAAGAAGAGATGAATCCCACACAACACCTTTCTTTGCCCAAGAAAAAACTCACACAAACTTAAGAAAAAAATAGAGAATGAGAGAGAGAGAAGAGAGCTAGTGAATTGGTGAGTGAAAGTGCTAGGGGGAGCCCTCTATTTATAGGTGTAGCAAGATGTAACCTATGCGCCAAAATAAATATATTGCCATGAATGAAAAAATAAGAGTTATGAAAAAATTCAAATTTGAAATAAATTCTTTTTCATAACAGATGGAGGTTACAAGAATTTATTCAGAAAACATGTGACAATTGTGTAAGATTGAATTTGAATCTGTAATAGCAAAAATAAATAAAAAATTGAAATCTGGACTGTTACAGAATGTGCACAAGCCTGACCAGATTAGTCTATATAAGCCATTTTAGTAGGAGGGCAAGAGGTTGCACACATGAGGTGCCAAGTTTCCTAAATATTCACTAAGTATGAGTGAAGAAGATGGCTTATAAACCACTCCATTTCTCTTCTTCTAACCAATTTGGGACAAGGAAAGGTAAGAAGGTGTGAGTTCATATTTTATTTTGTTAAAATACTCCAACAATCCCCCATTGATTTTAAAAAATAAAAAAAATAAAATCACTTTGGGCAAAGATAGAACCATATGCATCATGAAGGTAGCACTGTCTTTAAACCTTCATTTAGTGTTTCAGTAAATCTAGTATTAGAGTCAAAGTGGACTAAGCCTTGAAACTAAGACTGCTTGAAGATACTAGAAGTACATCACACACATATTATTCAAGGTGTCCTCAAACAAGCTTCTATAAGCCTGCACATTATGGCCATGTGCTTTATCTCAGTTTTCATAAGCGCTCTAGAGAATTAGCCTTAATTCTGATAGGAAGCGGCCTCACTTCCACACTTATATAAGTGAGTCTATCAAGGATGCTCCTGTAACTCTGACATCCCACCCATAAGGGCTATATCATCAAGAAATAAACATGCACACAATGTACAATTCCAATATAATAATAATAATAAATTAAGCTATTACGGCTGGTGAGACATAGAGATCAAATTAATAAGATTTGTTCCTATGGACAATTAGGAATCCGAAATAAGGATCAACCTAGACATACTCAGTCAAGTACTGTAAAAATGTATTAACTACAGAGATATTCATAGTCGCTAGAGGTTAATCTATGCATCACCACTAGGACTGATAGTTGAGAACTTCAAAAACTATTTCTTGTTAACATATATTAAAATAACAAAAACTGAAGTGATCAGGTTCCATGTAGAAATATCAAAATCATGAACTATTATTATCTCATGAAATGCATTGGGAAAGGCAAAAAAAGAAAACATAGAATTTACCAGTAGTTTCTAACATTTCATTACTTCTCCTTATCTTTCCTTAGTAGTTGAATAGAGTAGAGAATAAATGTATAATCACTGTATTCTTTATGAAACTATTGGTAAAAATATGGGTACAGGAGTTCTTGCCACAGGTAGTTCTTAGCAATTAAGGCGTTCCAAGTGTATGATGTTTGCATTAAATTGTTGTTTATAATGAATATCCTATTTCTTGAATAGTTGGTTAAGTTTATATTGTAAAATTCTCCATTTAGGTCACTCTTCAGTGTAACTGAGATGAGTAAAAACAGTGATGAATTAATACTAATGATATAATTGAGTTGAACTCTGAATTCCAGTTTGTCTATATTTCAGTAAGTTTATAAACAATCCTTGTGTACTTTACACAAAATCAAATCTCAATCCACCCATTAATTTTCTTTCTTTTATCTACTCTAAACAACTTTTGGAAAGGATTTTCATGTTTCTCTCTGACTGCTTATCCCTGTGGACACAACCATGGGACTCCATGAAATATTATGCTTGCAACGGTAGATCCTACGCTTGGGATTGAATTGCACTTTATACGCGCAAGCATTTTTGGCGCTATTGTCGGGGATTGGCGACAATTGAGAAGCAGCCAATTCTGAAGTAGCTAGTGGTAACTTGCAATTTCATTGCAAGTCCGGTAAGTTTCTTCATTTGATAGTTGTTTAGCCATTGTAATTATCATCAGAGTGCTTCTTCTTAATTAGTGCATGTCCAATTGGATTCGAGACGAATTCAATAGACTTGTAAGAGTTAATCAAGAGGACTTAGTAAATAGAAGTTCTAATTTTTCTGTAAGTAGCACACTTGAATCTTTTCCAATGGAATTTCCCCATATGGAGAACCCTCACTTTGATCCTGAACAAGTTATTAATTCTCAAAATGCTGAAGGAAGTGGAAGTGGAAGTGGAATTGGAAATAATACTGGTATAGGTAGTGGGCAAAATCAAGCTGCCAATGATCAGAATTTTAATGTACCACATCAGGTGGTTGGTAGGGTAGTTCATAATCAATACCCTCAGTACCAAGCCTTACATCAACCACTGGCCCCTCAACGAAGAACTCTTAGAGAGACTCTTCATCCTCAGAGATATTCTCTGCCGAGTTGTATCGTGCTGCCTCGTGACGCAGTAGAATTTCCTATAAAACCTGATATGGTGAGACTCCTACCCCTGTACCATGGGTTTGAGTCAGAGGATCCATATGAGTTCATGCATGATTTTGAAGAAGTATGCGGTACGATGCTATATACTGGCGCACCACACGATATAATTTGTTTGAGGATGTTTTCTTTCTCTCTTAGAGACCTAGCTAAGAAATGGTTGATGTATCTTAGGGAAAACACTATTTTCTCATGGACTCATTTGCAACAACAATATTTTGATAAATTTTTCCCACCAGAGAGGACTAATGCTTTAATGAAGGCATTGCAATGTTTTACTCAGAAAACCAATGAATCTTTTGCCAAAACATGGGAACGATTCAAAAGTTTAACTTATGCAATTCCTCATCATAGCATGGATTTAAGCCAACTCATAAATTACTTTCATCAAGGTTTATCTTCGGATACTAAAATGTTTATTCAAATGATGAGTAATGGCATGTTTTTCGAAAAAAGTCCTGACGAGGCTTGGGATCATTTGGATTTCATTTCTGCACGAGCACGTGATTGGGAAGTTAATACTATCCCAGAAACTTCTCGAACCCCAACAGCTAGTGGTAAATTCACTGTAAAAGAACCAGATGAGACTTAGGCTAGACTAGCTCAATTGATAAAGAAAGTAGAAGCCTTAGAAATGAAGAAAGTAAATGAAGTGTCTACATTACCTGTTTCTAAGGAAGCTGAATTCTGTAATCTGTGTAATATACAAGGGCATTCAATTGATGATTGTCCCTCGTATCTTACTTTCAAAGAGTCATGTAATGACCAAGCCAGTGTAAATGCCATTTACCAAGGATCACAACAGAAAGTTTCAAATGTTCCTTATGGAGAGACTTACAATTCAAACTGGAGAAATTATCCAAACTTCAAATGGAGAAATGAAAATGCAGGTCCTTCACAAGGGAACTCACAGCAGTTCCACCCACAGCAGCAACAACAACAAGGATATTACCCCCAAGGGCAATTCCAAACTCATCCAGGTAATGCTCTAAATTACCAACCTCAAGCACAAGGGTTTCCTCAAAACCCAAATGTTACCTTTGCACCATCTCAGAATCAAGCAAATTTTGCTCCTCAGCAAAATCAGATAAATCCATCTGTTTATCAACCTCCACACAAAAGAAACTTGAAAGATATTGTTACTCAATTTATCCAAAGCCAGAATGTTTCTAATACTGATCTTTGTAATTCTGTCAATGAGTTGAAAATGCAGGTTTCTAAACTTAACACTTCTGTAGGTACTTTGCAGCAGGAGAAAGGTAAGTTTCCTACACAATCCTTCCAAGCACCTAAAGGACAGAATAATGTTGATTCAGTAGGTACTAGCGAGGGAAATGTTGAACAAGTTCAGGCTGTCACCACTCTAAGGAGTGGTAAAATAGTTGATAAAACCATCCACCCAAAATCTATTCAAAATGAAATTGTTTTGGATTCTAGTCCACAAAAGATGGGGGATGAGATACAAAACGATTTACCTGAAATTGGACATCAAATTCTGAAGGAACATGAGGAGGAAAAAGAATCTGAAAAGGTTGTTGAAAAACTTTATACTCCTCCTGCACCTTTTCCTCAAAGGCTTAGAAAGTTCAAGAAACCAACTGATAATACTGAGATTCTGGACATGTTTAAGGAAGTAAAAATCAATTTTCCTTTGTTAGAAGCTATCAAAAGAGTGCCAGCTTATGCAAAATTTTTAAAAGATTTATGCACTCAAAAGAGAAAAATAAATGTTCCTAAGGATGCTTTTATGACTGAGATGACTAGTTCTATCTTGAAAGCCAATACTCCACCTAAGCTTAAAGACCCAGGGTGCCCTACAATTCCAATTGTGATGGGTGAGCATAAAATTGAGCATGCACTTATCGATTTTGGAGCAAGTGTGAACCTAATTCCATATTATGTATATCAACAATTGGACTTAAGGGAGTTGCAACCAACTTCGATCAATCTCCAATTAGCTGACCGTAGTGTGAAACGGCCTAAAGGGATTGTAAAGGATGTTATAGTGCAAGTCAATAACTTCTATTTCCCCGTGGATTTCATTGTGTTAGAAACTCAGCCTGTACCAGATTCAGGGACGCAAATCCCAATCATCCTAGGGCGACCATTTTTGGCTACTTCTAATGCCATTATTCATTGTAAAAATGGTGTTATGCAAATCTCATTTAGAAATATGACAGTTAACTTAAATATTTTCAATGTGTGTAGGCAAATGAAAGAAAATGATGATGCTGAGGATAATCAACAAGTAAACTTGATAGAGACAGTTGTTCAAGAACATTTGGAACTTCTCTCTGAATTGAACTCTGAAGATGGGTGTGATGATCTGGTAAAGAATCAAGGTTGTGAGGTAAGTATAAAAGATAAGGTAAATTTTAATTTATCTGTTTTAAATCATGAAGAAGTGACAGAGGTGAATGGTTGGGTACCTCGTTTTGAGGAATTACCTCCATCAGAGAAAAAATTATTACCATCTTCTGTTGAACCACCAGTGCTAGAGTTGAAAACTCTACTAGTTGACTTGAAATATGCCTTCTTAGGAGAAAATGAAGCTTTTCTTGTAGTTGTCTCTTCTCACTTGAAGACTGACCAAGAAATCAAATTGTTAGAGGTGCTAAGAAAACATAGAACTGCTTTAGGCTGGTCTATTGCAGATCTTAGAGGAATAAACCCTACTGTATGCACCCATTTTATAAATCTTGAGAAAAATGTAAAACCCACTCGTCAGCCTCAGAGGCGTCTTAATCCCATCATGAAGGATGTTGTTAGGAAAGAATTGTTGAAATGGTTGGATGTGGGCATCATTTATCCAATTGCCGACAGCAAATGGGTAAGTTCAATTCATGTTGTTCCTAAGAAATCTGGAGTGACTGTAGTGACTAATGAAAATGGGGACTCAATTGCTACAAGCACCACCACTGGGTGGCGTGTGTGTATAGATTATAGGAAGTTGAATGAGGCCACTAGGAAGGATCATTTTCCACTCCCTTTCATTGATCAAATTTTGGAGCGAGTGGCAGGGCATTCTTATTTTTGTTTCTTAGATGGATACTCCAGTTATAATCAAATTGAAGTTGCTATGGAAGACCAGGAGAAAACAACTTTCACTTGTCCATTTGGAACCTTTGCTTTCAAGAACATGCCATTTGGCCTATGTAATGCTCCAGGTACATTCCAAAGATGTATGATGGGAATATTCAGTGACATGGTAGAGAAGATCGTCGAGGTATTTATGGACGATTTTTCAGTTTTTGGTGATTCTTTTGAGGACTGTTTGATTAATCTTGAAAAGGTTTTGCTCAGATGTAAAGAAAAGAATCTTGTTTTGAATTGGGAAAAATACCATTTTATGGTAGATCAGGGAATTGTCCTAGGACACGTTGTGTCAAAAAGGGGCATTGAAGTAGACAAAGCAAAAATTGAGTTGATTGCCAAGCTACCTTCCCCTAAAAGTGTTAAAGATATCCGATCTTTTCTCGGGCATGCAGGTTTTTATAGACGGTTTATTAAAGACTTTAGTGCAATTGCATGACCATTGTGCCGTCTTCTTTCAAAAGATATTCCATTCGAGTGGAATGCTGATTGTGAGGAAGCTTTTACAAAATTAAAAGAATCTTTGATTTTTCCTCCAATTATGCAATCCCCTGATTGGAACCTGCCCTTTGAATTGATGTGTGATGCAAGTGATTATGCTATAGGGGTAGTGCTCGGGCAACGCAAAGATGGTAAGCCACATGTTATTTACTATGCCAGTAGAACCTTAAATGATGCACAAATGAATTATACCACAACAGAAAAGGAACTATTGGCAGTAGTATTTGCATTAGACAAATTTAGGTCATACGTGATAGGAACTCCTATTGTAGTCTTTACTGATCATTCTGCTTTAAAATATATGTTCACTAAGCAGGATGCTAAGGCAAGACTAATCAGGTGGATCCTACTCCTCCAAGAATTTAACCTTATCATTAAAGATAAAAAAAGGAGTTGAGAATGTGGTGGCCGACCATTTGTTGCGAATCATCTTTGATGATTCTTTTGAAACTCAACCTATTTCTGAAACTTTCCCAGATGAGCAACTGTTTGCTCTCATAGCTTGTCCTTGGTTTACTGATATTATTAACTATATTGTGATAAAACAAATTCCAACTGATTGGAATTCCCAAGACAAGAAAAAGTTTTTATCTGTAGTTAAATACTTCTTCTTTGATGACCCTTATCTGTTTAAATGATGTGTTGATCAGATTATTCGCAGGTGTATTCCAGAGAATGAACAAAAATCAATCTTATCATTTTGTCATTCCGAGGCTTATGGAGGACATTTCTCTGCCAATAAAACATCGGCGAAAGTGTTACAATGTGGATTTTACTGGCCCTCTCTTTTCAAAGATGCATATCACTTCTGTAAGTCTTGTGAGAGATGCCAACAATTAGGAGGGATAACCCGTAGAAATATGATGCCTTTGACTCCCATTTGATTTTAGAAATTTTTGATTGTTGGGGCATTGATTTCATGGGTCCTTTTCCTTCTTCATGTGGGAATCTCTATATTTTACTTGCTGTTGATTATGTTTCCAAGTGAGTAGAGGCTATTCCAACCAAGACTAAGATCATTCTGTTGTTTTGAAGTTTTTAAAAGAAAATATTCTGAGTCGGTTTGGAATGCCTAAAGCGATTATAAGTGATGGTGGACTCCATTTTTGTAACAAACCTTTTGCAAAACTTATGCAGAAATAT
>JAESVK010070515.1:0-10114 GCA_017140935.1 Hamamelis virginiana
AGAATTCAGCTACTGTTTTGGGACCAATCTTTCCTATATTAAAACAACCTTTTAAAATGTGAGAATACTCTATTTCACAAGGATTTTCAGTCCTCTTTCAAATGGCATAGGTCTCATTAAGTAATTCCAACGTTTGGTATCACTTTAAAGTGATTTGTGACTCGAACTCCAAATCTTGGCAGATTCTGGAAATTCTTCACAAATGACTTTGTTGGGCTTAACCTAAAGTGAACTAAGTCATGGAAACACTTCATTTCACTAGGTTTTTCAGTCTTCTTTCCAATGGCAGGGGTCTCATAACTTGATTCCAACGTTTGGTATCAATTAGAGGCCTTTTGCGATAGAGAGTCAGATTTTGCAGATTTGACTCTTAATCACAAAAATTCTAGTGTGGCTATCATAGGTCATTAAAAATCATGGGAACTCTTCCTAGACTTTGTTAAGACCTAATATTAATGAATTCGATAGGTGGCAAGCTTCAAAAATCCCAGAAACCATTTTTCTTAGATTTTACAAAAGCTATGTAGTTGCTGTCCTGGAAAAACAGCAACCCAGAAATGATTTTAAAACCATTTTAAAACCAATTCCTTTAATGTAAAATCATGCCAAAACGTTTTTAACATATTTAGACATTATTAGGCAACATCCCTAAATGATTTTAACAAATTAAAATCATTGATTCATCACATGAATCATTCAATCTCTCAAGAACATAAAAATGAGTTTTATAAAACATGTTTTATCAAACCTTCTATATTCTTCATTTTTCATTTTCAAAAACAAGAAAATCATTTTGAAAACTTCATAACCATTTATTAAACATATGAAGAACATTAGGATAATAAAACTAGAATTAAAACAAGGCCATTTGGGTTCCCAACCCATGTGGCCGAAAATGAGGAGAGAGAGAGTATGATTTAGGGTTAGGGTTAGGGTTAGGGTTTAACCTAACCTAATCCTATTTTAGGGTTTCTAAAACCACTAAATCAAATTGCCATCTTTTCCAAAATATCAAGTATTCATATTAAGAAAGAATCAAATGCAAATAAGATACTTTCTTAAATTGAAAAACTCAAAATAGGAAACAAAAAGGGTTTTCTTATTTGACAAAAGGAAAAACCAATTTCAAATCAAGAAACTCCCTAATTTAATTTAGGGTTACCTAAATCAAATTGCAGCCACCATCATCATATTAATTAGGGTTCTTGAGAAACCCTAATAGGCCATTGTTAAACCTTTTAACAAACTCCATTAATACATCAATTTAATCAAAATTAAAACATAATATTCCATGCATCAAGAATTAAACTTTAAACACCTTTTAAAATTTATTCAAGATCATCAAATATCATTAGGGTTTCTAAAACCCATTAATCCACAACATAGAGGATGATATATCCTTATGGCCGAAATCCATGAAGGGGAAAAACCCATGGCCGTGAACCCCAATAGCCATTAAAACCAGTTTTTCTCAAAAACAAGTTTTGTTCATAATTCAAAAATTCAAGAACATCATCTAAACTTTCTAGGGTTTCCAAAACTCCAAGAAACAATCATAGAACCCTTAGAATACTTCCATAGAACACCTCTATGAAGTTTGAAGGGAAGCCATTGAGTAGTTTGAACAAACCAAGCAAAACAAGAATACTTTACCAAAAAATTCTGCAGAAAACAGTGCTACTGTCCAGCGGTTGTTTTGCCTTCAAACACTGTCTTAATGGCTTGTAAAAATTCCAAAGTTCATATGAAAACATTCTATATTGAGTCATGATCGAAACAAGACCGATTTCACGCGATTTGGATATGTTTTGATCAATATACAAGCCAAACAAGTTGGCATGCTCCAGAAAAACGGGATTCTGGGTTTGTTCTAAAAAACCCTTGAATCTCAAACACCAAAGGGGTAAAACCCCATATGGCCGAACCCTTATAGAGCAGCCCCATGTTACCGAAATCCTCTAGGGTTTTCCCAAAACCCTAGTTGCCATTTTATAAAAGAAAACAAAACAAAACAAGGAGGGATTCCTCCATGGCCGAAATTCATAGTGGTTATTAAACCACACAATAACTTGATTTTAATATATTATATCCATTGATTGCCATCATATTATACATGACCATGCTTGATATGGCTCTGATACCACTGAAAGGTTCTGTGAAAACCACAGACATGGATGCGCAGCGGAAGAGGGTAAAAACAAAACTTTTCTGTTTTAATAAAAACATCCATGTTCACAAAACCTCCAAGAACGATACAAGCATCGGATCATATATATATAAATAAACAGTTAATCAAAGCATATAAAAACTCACTTTGATTATGTTCTTCGGTGTAGGAATCCTTCGAGTTTCAAAAGCATGAAACCTCCAAAGCGTATCCACACGAGAGCAAGACTCCGAAAGCTTCCTTGTCTTCCACAACCCTTTGTGGCAAGCAAGAATGGAGAGGGAGAGGAGAGAGAATTCGGCCCCTAGGGTTTCCTGTGCCTTAGAGTGTGTGAAACACTCTTATTTATAGACTTTCTCCTCTTTGGGGGGTGTTTGGTTACTAGTGCTAGCATGACCAATCATCCTCGAATAGAGTAATCCTATTCTCGGTTAGTATTGACTTTTAATCAATTAACGTTTAATTATTAAAGTCAAACAAACGCCATGATAGGATTCCCCTCTCTCAAGCTTAAGGAACTCACTTACTCTCTATTGTGTGTGACCCTTTGGGTTCACCCTAACCTAGCAGTGACAGGGACATCTCTATGTCTCCCAAAAATAGAAACTTTCTATTTTAAGGTTCAATTGGAACGATTCCAATTTTGCCCTCATTGATAACACTTTATCAATAGGCTTTCACTGGTCATGAGTGACATCTAGCAACATATCATGACATACCCTAGGTTAAGGTGAATAGCAGAACTATGTGAACCCTTCATGTTATTTAATTCTTCATCCCCTAATGTCACAGTTAAGATAATAGGTATGGTTTTAGTCAAACCCTATCTTAACAACTTGATATCTGTCCCACAAAATATAATCTCAATAAGGTAATCGCAGTGAAACTCTTTTCACTGTTTACCTATCACTCTGGCCAGAGGTTCCCTTTGAGAATTATCTTTGTGAACTTATCCTGACATTCTCTCTCATATAACTGAGAGTGATGATCCCTTATTGCACACTCATCCATCTTCATGCATAACTCATTAGAGCCAATAAGCACCGATTACAACCTAATGGATAAGGCTGTACAAGATACTATCAAACTCTAGCAACCTATGCACAAGACAGCTATGGTGTCTCAGGTCTAAGGACTACCAAATTAATGGACATAACACTAGAATATTCCTTTGACAGAACTACCATAGGAATACTCTTTGCAGATCATGTTCAGTGTACATATTCTCTAATATGCACCCACAGATTAACCTAAGTGTCACTACACTGATAGGAAAGACTACCTATCCTCCATATGAGTTGGTTTAAATCTGTGCTACTCTTCATACGGTTAATTAAATATCCACTTTAATAAACCTTTGAGTAGGAACTCTTTTAGAATAGATGTACATGAGAAATATCAGTCTCTCTATCTCAACTCTTTGAGATGCATATTTCTCTTATCATTTATTCATGGACCTTATCATATATGTGAGAACATATTAGATAAGTTATACCTTCCATATTTAGATAATATGAAACTCAATATACCCTTTAGGATTGGTTTTAGGGCATACTTCTAACAGGGGCGGGGTTGTGTTCAATCTGATGAGAGAGAAGGGAAAGAAGGGTCTCGTACGGATGAGAAGCAAATAAACCTTAAGAGGAAAAATGGCGCCCAAGCAATGGTTATTTCGCGCCTTTTCAACAGAGAGGGGGGCCAAAAATTTAGACTTCTCACAAAAACGGCGTCGTTTGGCTTTACTAATTGAGGACAGGTTAATAAACCGTGACAAGTAGTGTCTTCAGTTGTCCAAGAATAAGGACAGTCACCAAAGCCGTCTTTAAAGGCTACATATGACCACGGTTTTCAAAACCGTTTTCAAATGTCTGTCTTCTAAAGCATTTTTTGTTGTAGTGTATCGACAGACTATCAAAGAGGTGCTATCCAAATAGAAGAAAATGAGAAAGGGGAAAACCGTCCTATCATAATTCCAACTCACTTCCCTATTTCACAAGGGCATTTCCTTAGAAATTAGGAAATAAATCGAAATCACCAATAGGGAAATAAAACATGACTGACCAAACAGGGCTCAAAGAGCAATTCCAATGACCAGTCCTTCATTCTTGGGACATTTTCCTTTGAATCGAAGGTCTTAGTCAAAACAAGGCAAAACAACCTAATCACAGAAAAGGGTATGTACCTTTAGAATATTATCTTCCATCCTCAAAATAGTCCTTTCATTCTAAGGACCAAAATCCTTAAAATAAAAGGCCTATATTAAAAATATCAAAGTTTATCTAAGGGTAACATATCCCTAAGTTCTAGCATTCACAAACAAGGCTCATATCAAATTGGGACAATTTCGGCAGCATAACGACGCAATTATGTGCTAAAAGAAATTTGGCAGCATAACGGCGTAGGTATGTGTCAAGGGAAAATTTCGACAGCATAACGGTACAGTTAAATAACAAAAGGAATTTCGGCAGCATAACAGTACAATTGCGTGTCGAAATTTCGGCAGCATAACAGGTGTGTGCAAGCACTGTAGGATAGAGTGTCCTACTTGGCTGTCTACATGGACTAATGCAAAAGGTGGGTTCAAAGGTTCCTATTGCAGACCAATCCATATACCTAACCACATGTGACACATGGTGTGCCGCGTGGGTCAAACAGTACTGATTAGTCATTGATATACCCCGAAGGGTACTTGACAATAGGTTGATGGCTTCGTCATGATTGCCCTAGTGTCGAGTGGAGACATGGATCAGGACTAGACCATCGTTTGGCAAAGCAACATCGTCTTATCACACAATGACATGCAGCTAATATAACTAAAATGATATGCAGTCACACAAATGCGAGTGGTTGATTTTAATTAATTTAAGAAATTAAATAGCCCAATTAAATTAATTGAAGTTTAGCCCTCGAAATCCCCAGCGGAGTCGCCAGTTCTGTGGACCAGCCTTTTGACGGGCTTTGAGGGTGTGAGTCCACATCATCACCGGGCGATGTGATTAAAGGGGGGGTTTAGAAAACAACAAAACAAAGGAGTCGCCACCTTATTTTTAAGGAATAAGGAAACCATAAAAATATTTTATTTTCAATAAAACAAACTCCATTAATGGAAAAGCAGTCTACAAACCAGAGATGGATCCGGGGGCTAGGTTACGACGTGGGAAGGTTCCAAGCTTTCTCTTGTAGGCACCCACCTCGCCTTAATTAAAGGACTTCTAATTTATTTGGGCTATTTAAATTTCTTATTACAAACAATCCTAAATAATCTAAATCAACCAATAAAATAGTGATATAAATGCATTATCTATATTAGTTATATTAATAATAATAATAAATATATACAAACAAACCCTAAGAACCTAGGACACCCTACGGGCATCCTAGGGCGGACTTGAGCCCTATTAGCGCCTACGTAACTTACTAGTATCACCTAGCAAGTATCAAAGTCCACGTAGTTCGACTACCCTAGGACTCTCCTATTGTAATCGATCACATCATCAAAGGTATTCAACCTAATTCAAGACTCTAGCTTCGAGAGTATTTATTCTTTCAAAAATCATTTATTTGAAATCATTTCAAATTAAAAGATATTCATAAAATCCAAATATTCCAAATAATTCTTATCTTTAGAATTCAATTCCAATTGAAAATCTTTTTCAAAGATATTTTAAGAAAACAAATCATATTGAGAGGAATTTCATTCCAAAATAAAAATCTTTAAAACATTTCAAATCCTTTTGAAAATCATTTAATAATCAAATATCTCATAAAATCATGTTTATTTCATAAACATTGCATCAAAAATCTTTTAGGAAATCTCTCGAAGATCGAATCTTAAATCAATTAAAATGCTCAAATCTGAATATGACTTTTACAACAAAGGATAGTCCTAGGGAAGGTCAAGTGACCTTCCTAGCCTAGGGTCTTTAACTAGCCCTAAAGTTAATCTAAAAACCTAAAAATACTAATGCAATGCATGCTGAAATTTAAACAAATAAGCATGTAATCAATTCTAAAAATGCATGAAAATGCCCCTAAATGCACACTAATTAATCTATGTGAACCTAAGCATATTTCTAAGTTGGATTTGGCCTTAAAATGATTTTTAGAATAAATTTAAGGACATAAACAAATCTGGACAGATTTGAATATGTACCTTAAATTACTCTAAAAACCATGAAAACAAAGAATAAAAAATGTGAAAATGTCCTAGCATGCTTTCTACATGAATATTTTAAATTACTATGCAAAAACATGTCAAAAATTACACCAAAATATGCTTAAACGATTGATTTAAACACAAGGGAAGGATCTCACCTTTGCACGCTCCCTCGTACACATTTTATACATCCAAACCATCAAATTGATGTCACAAGGGAAGGATCTTACCTTTACACGCTCCCTCGTCCACATTTTTTATATTCAAACAATCAAATCCATGGCGAGTGTTTAAATAATCATAAAAGCATAAACAAAAAGACTCAAGACTCATCACATATTAAAATAACATATTGACGTACTCATATTACCATTAAAATGACCAATCAATTATCATGAGATTCAAATAACAACATGAATATATCAACATTTACTCTAAACATGCTTACACATAAAATAACAACAAATCTAACCCTACTCATGCATGCATACATAAAATCACGACAAAACTAACTAATCCTAAACATGCATACTAACAAAAATCACAACAATGCTAACCTAATCATACACATCAACCCTAATATGCATATTCACATAAAATAATAACTAAGCTAAACAACCCTAAACATGCATTCTAACATAAATCATAACTAAACTACACTAATCATACACCTTAACCCTAATCACATAAAATCACATAAAATAATAATATAGCTAACCCTAACATGCATTTAATCATAATAAAAAGACACCCTAATATGCTTACTAACATGCAATCATAATAAAACTACATTAACCCTAATCATCCATTCTAACACAAAATCTCAATAAGGTTAACTAACCCTAAGCATACATACTAACATAAAATCATAACAAAACTAAACCTAATCATGCATGCTTACATAAAATAACACCAAGGCTAACCCTAATCATACATATGACATGAAATAACAATGAAACAAACCCTATCATGTTAAACATTCTCATAGCCAAATGAAAAAGAAAAGAGAATCCATCTCATATGAAAATCAAGAAGACTTACATCATATCATCATAGAGTTATGTAAGAAATCATGAAAAATGAAAACCAAGGTTAAGGATTTACCCTTCGATCTCCTTCTTGGCTACTCTTCTTCAAGCTCCTAGCCTTGAGTTCTTACTGAAAGAATATGCGCAAGGAGGATTCGCAGCGGAAGACAAACTATAAAAATTTATAAAAACAAGAATCCAACCATACATATTCAAGCAGGAAATCGAAACAAGCATAGGATCATGAATAACATAAGAATAATATTTAAAGAACTTTAAATATACTTACTTGATGATTGCCTTTGTTGAAACCTCGTTCGAATCCGAGCTTCAAAGTGTATGAAGCCTCTAAGGTATCCACACGAACACAAGACCCTTCAAGCTTCCCGCACTTGTTCAACACTTGAATCAATGCAAGATGGAGAGGGAGAGAGAGAGCAATTCGGCCAAGAGAGAGAGTGAAACTCACGGCCCCCTTTGGGGTTTTCTCCTTTGGATGATAGCCTCCTCTTGTTTTAGGGTTTGAGTGGACTTAGTGCTAGCATGCACTCATCCCCTTGTATTTATAGGCAAATACTAGGGTTTCTAATTTTTGCAACTTAGTCCTCTTTATTTAACACTTAACTAAAGAGACCAAGTAAGTTACATTAATTAATATTTGGGACAACATTATGTAATAAATATACCTGTAAGTAGTTGTTAACACCCGCAAAGCTGTGTGGATCGGCCATGGGCTGCATTACAGAGAGACCTGTAAAGATGTTCTAGCACGGCACTACCCCAACTAAAACTCGGTACATTATTTAAATCATCTAATAGGGGTAGGTATATCAATGACACTGTATCTCCCGTCGTATCTGGGAACAATACCATTCCTATTAGTGCCAAAATATAGGCCCTAGCCAATTGTGTCCTTCTTTCTTCGCTGTGAATGTTTGCGTAGTCGGAGAAATGGCGACGCAACCAACTCAGTTGGACTAAAGACCTAGTTATATTTCTAGGCTCTGGAGTTTGGCCCAATAATTGGTTACGCATATGAGACCAGTCATACTGTGTTCGCCCAATGACTGGCTAACCTTCAATCTGTAAGCCAACAAGTAGCGAAACGTCCTGTAGAGTAACTGTCATCTCACCATGCCTGAAATGGAAGGTGTGCGTCTCTTGTCTTCACCTCTCTACTAGGGCTGTAAGTAAAGACCAGTCCAACGGTATTGCCATTACTTGGCAAATACCACTAAATCCAGCTCAATGCACCAATCCACCAATCTTACTATGTAGAACCCATGGATGGTAAACCCTACATGTCATGATGACATCCTACAACAAACCATGTTAAGTAAATATAACATGAAAGATATATATGCAATGTGTTGCATATTAAAGATACGTTATATGCATATCGACAATTAGTAATACGCACCTTACCCTCCCAAATCCTTTTTGACACATGTGATAGCTGGAGAGTCAACAAATCGCCAACGTCGGGTTCTGGGTACACCCCATCGATATACTCAGAACGTGTTTGAGGAGAGCATCCTTGTATATCTCCCCTTCCATGATGTGTACGTGGTGGCATTGTATATACACCTATAATTATATACTTATAGAGAAGTTAATATGTTAGCACACATTTGTAGATGTATACATTTACATTATAAAGTCAAATATTGTTAATACCTATAAAGCATTGTCGAGTTTTAATACCTCTACTATTATAATTGTAGTGGACATAGTCATTTAATTTTTATTATGTAAGTAATATTTTCGTTACTAAATCAAGTATTGTCACACTACAATGAGTAATCCAAACATTTACTACAATCAACCAAAGCACAATTACATCAGATATTGATGTACTATTATTATAAGTTACAATTAGAAACATACAAATGGATTACTTTTTCCATGGATACATAACACAATTTCTACTACTAGCTTTGCTGGTTCCTTACTAGATATTTCCTTTTGTTGTGGCTGCGTGGTCATTTTGGACAATGTTCAAGTACAAAATCACACCAAAATCTCTAGCTATTCTCATATTATGAAACATGACGGACACTGACTCATCATCATATATGTGTGCAAAAATGTACCTAAGAGGGTTTGCCAACATTTGGAACATATACGTTATTTCTAAGTCTGTTAGGAAGCCATCACATCTAGTAAGATGATATAGCCTCTCCTGTAACCCATTAAAATCGAGTGAATCATACACAGTAATTAGATGTGCATTAGGTCGAGATATTCAACACCCTTTTGACCGAGTATCATCTTACCACCCCAGTAACAGCAAAGTGTAACATCATGTCCGACCATAGTATGAGCCTTTTAAAACAATGGCAAATAAATGCATCGGTGAATGATTTAATACTTTTATATACTGTTTTCAACTATAATTAGGGTTTATGTAACCTTATATTCAATATTTTTATTTATTATCAACTCCATATATTTTCCATAATGGTTTTAAGTTTGAATTTACATTTTTAAATGTGAAACCTGATGCTTTTGATAATTAAGGCATGCTTAATAAGGAAGTCACAATTTTGGCTTTGCCTATTTTATAAAAGAGGTTATTGATAATGTGACATATCAAACCAATTACTTTTTTTGGGGTAGCGACACAATTACTTCTTTTTTTTTTTTTTGGTTCAAACAACAATTTTAATACAGTAAGATGCATAAAGTTTGAAACAAATATTATTTCTGATTTTTTTCAATAATAACAACTCCTACAATAAAATCATCAGTATGCTCCTAATA
>JAESVK010070515.1:16218-50057 GCA_017140935.1 Hamamelis virginiana
GTAAACAGCCGGGTTGGCCGGTTTGGAAGCATAAAATGAGCCAACCCAATTCTAACGGCCCACTAAAATGCCAACCCATTGAAAAGGCCAACCCAAACCGCACAGTTTAAGTGGTTTAAGCGGTTTGAACGGGTTAAACGGGCTCTTAATCTAAAAAAATAAAATAGTAATACTTTTAGGGATTCTAACTTAGTAAAAATATTAACCATGTTTTTCTAGGTTATGTTTCCTAACTTGTATCTACTAAAAGTCAAAAGTAAAGATCTTGAACTATAAAAAATAATCCTCAATAGTAATATTTTTCTAGGTTATGTTTCCAACAATCCTTAATAAAAAAACTATGCAAAATCATTCATAATTCAAGTAAAACTATAAAAAAACACATCTCAACATTATAGTAAAACTATGCAAAGTCATTCATAATTCAAGTAAAACTAGATAAAAATATGAGAAACTCCTAACCTGGTGGGTGTGAGTTTTGCTTCCCAAGTCCCAACTAGTGTCGACCAAAACTCCAAAAGTCACCAATAAGATAATTAAACCTGTATAAATATAATGAATAGTTATTTCTTATCCAACATTCCATAAAAAAAAAAAAAGTAAAGCTATAGAAAAGATAATGCAAATTAACTCATAAGATAAGTAAATTAAGGTATATAAAAATATTAGATTGTCTTGACCATACTTGTATTCCATACCTTCTTGATCTTGCTAAGGCTGAGTGCTTCATTAAAAGTCCCTCTTAAGATAATAAGATAAGTACAACTAAATATAAATATTGCACTTTTACACAATTTGTCCAACTGAAAATGCATTTAAGTGCCCAATTGTCCATAATAACCATACATGAAAAATAAGATAAGCATTCAAGTGTCCTTACTAACCACACATGAAAAGTGATTCATACTATCCAAGTAACCAAACACAGGGAAATAATAACAATAAAGAAAAGAAAGTGTTCAAACTTCAAAGGTTACAAGCCTACAAAAAGTTTCTCAACTGAAGCAAAGCACTACAAAAACTCAAAATGCCATTAACAACTGAAGCAAAGCACTATAGCACCAATGAGTCCAATCTTGGTAAAAAGTTTCTCAAAACTGCAAAATTTAAACAAGAGAGAGGAGTTAGAAATCATAAAATTATCCATAATTAAGCCACTCATACAAGCATGATAAAAAAGAAAAGTATACTTGTTAGCATACTTGTAGCATAACTTACCATCACTTTGCCACAACTGCCATTCAATTCATTATATTCAAGCATCAGAAATTGTCACCAAACTTATATCTAGGAGGGAATAAGAATACAAAAGATTGGTCATACTAAAATGCAATAAGAAAAAAATAAAGAAAATAAACAAGTTGTAAGTTTGATTACCCAACTCAAGCTTCTCATATTCTTCTACCTCATCTAAAGCATCTCATATATTCTCATCAACTGATTTTTGACATGTTAGGTAACTCCATTGAAGCTCAATTTATTCACCCGTGGCCATTGTATCAAATGTTCTGAGAATCATCAAATTATGATTCTTTTCATTAAACTTAGCCACTGTTTTTGAGAACACCACAGTAGATGTGCCTAGTCATAAAGATAGTTTCTTTTGGTTTTCAAAAACAGTGAAATCTATTTTCAAGTAATAAATCAAACAATATGTAATCAAATTGTTCTATCGAATCTGCCACATTGCCTTATCTTCAGTGAATCAACCTTAACCATAAAACCATATGCAGGCAGTATAAATATTTCTCCATGATTAGCCCTAATATTCCAGGCATAACACACCTTCAGTATCTCAAATTTGTAGTCCACCCATTACATTGAGCGCTATAATTTATCTGTCTACTGACCCTAAAACAAATTTGTGAAAACCCAAGTTTTAAAACCTTTATTTTATTGATTTTTGCAAAAAAAAAAAAAAAAAAAAAAAATCTCATATTTACAAAATTTCCATTAGGCATTTTTAATAAACCAAACACCCCATCCCCTTTCTTCTTCAATTCAGCAGCCAAGGGGAGACTCGAGAGAGAGAGCTAAGGCCGGGAGAGAAAGGGAAGAAGGGGAGCGGCTCACGTGAAGCTTGACGTCGCCGTTTCGCCGGATCAAGGTAAGTGTGTTTATTTCTTTAGTTCTTCCTTCTTCTTCTCTTCTCATTTTCATTTTCATTAAAACCCATTTTAAGGGTTTGATGCGGAAAGTTTGGATTTATGAAGAATGGTTGGTTGTGAGTGGGGGATAATGGTAGATCGGGCCACATTGAGTGAGGTTTGAAGGTTTTGAGAAGATATGAGTATTTTGTGTATTTATGATGTTTTGGGTGGTATGAATGGGTTTTATGGGTTTTTGGTTGAAACTTGATGTTTGATCTTGAGTATGGAGTTTTGGGTGCGTATAAAAGTGCTAGATCAAGTTGGTTTAAAGCTATTTTGTTGGATTTTTAGCTTTGGTATTGAGTATTTGAGTTTGGGTAAGGATTTGAGATTTTGTAGTTCGAAAATATGGGTTTCGCAGGTCATTAGTCGACTAATCGACTAGGATTAGTCGACTAACTCTTCTGGATTTTCAAGTTTGGCTACTGACCTCTCATTAGTCAACTAACCAAGGGTGATTAGTCGACTAAGGGTCTCTTAGTCGACTAATCAAGGGTGACTAGCCGACTAATGATGATTTTCCTGCAGTTTTACTTTCTTTTATTTTCTTCTTTCGAGGTTCATCCTAAATGAGATTGTATGTATCTTTATTATTTCATTTTCAGATATGGGAACACCGTGGGATGAACATTATGCATCTTAGCTAGCATTCACATGTAAAGATTGATTGGAGGCTTAACTTTTGAGGTAGGAATACATACATTCTTACTAATACTGATGATAGATTGTTTTTGAGACTCTACTTGTGTTGATAAACATGAAAACCATTTATAAAACCTTGATGCATAATTCCACTTTTTGTATGAATTGTTATGTGGTTAGAATATGCGAATATGCCATGATATCGTGTTATGCTAGTATGATGCCATGATTTATCTGTTTTATGTTATGTGAATTATATGTGCGGATATGATTAAGACAGAGTTAGAGAATACTCCTCTGTCAGATGTTATTATGATGATGTGGATAGAGTCAGAGAATACTCCTCTATCGGTTATGGATTATGATGTTATGGATAGAGTCAGAGAATACTCCTCTTTCATATGGAATGTAAAATGGATGAATCATGGATATGAATGATAATTGTTTTTGTGAAACCTTGATATGTTATCTGTGGATATCTGTATAATTCTTGAACCACATATGCATGTGTTTGTGAAACTTAAATTAAATGATTTATGCATCGATATTATCATTGTTAGTCAAGAATAATATTTCTACTGAGTTAGTAGAAGCTCACTCCTGATTTTATGCAGCAGATTCTCAAGATATTATAGCTGGTTTAGCAAATCAAAATTTTTTTCCTTTGGTGCTAGGATTGGCAGTGTTCTGGGCGTTGGTACAGAGGAATAGGTAGATATGTTTTGTAGACTGCTACACTTGGACTGTTAGTTATATATAATATTCTACCTATGTGCTAGGGATGTTGGCACGTTATTATATACAGTGGATATATTTTACTATATGCATCTGACGATTGGGAACATTGCATGTTGAACACATTTACATTTCATGTTTGTTATATAAATTCTTTGCTATATTCTGTGTGGAAATATGAATGAGCTTATCAGGTTGTATCTCTAATTGACACGTGTTGACCTACCCGGGAGTCCTCAGTAGCGTCAGTTTGGGGCGTTACAAAACTGATCCAGTTCTTGATAAGAGCTGGCTGTGATAGCTAAGCTAATATCTATAGAATAAGTTCTCAATTAAACAATCCAGCCAATAAATAACTAAAAAAAAAGAAAAAAAAAACAGGGGTTCTTAATTTAACGATTCAGATAATGTGCCGTGCTGGTTGGGAAAAACGTTCACTGAACAAAAATGTCAATTACATTTTGTGATCTCATAAAGCAAAAGACACAGTAAGTTGCACATGAAACAAAGGCAATTTATTACCTAGCTTTCTTATACATTATTGCGTATGAACAGAAACAAAAAAAGCAGCATAATTTTTGAAGAAAGAACATCAAAACTGCTGGACATTTGGAACCTACATATCATGCAATTTATTACCTAGATTTCCCCCATCTTGGAACTGAAGAAAATAGATTTAAGTGGGCTATGGAACAGCAAAATATATACATATACTCTGCTCATGTCTCTATTAATTGGAAATTGTCACCCACGCATCAAATCAATGTCAACATGGGCATTTCACATATCGATCGGCCGTGAACCAGGCCAAACACCCATCGAAGAGGTTGGAGTGAAAGTTTGACTCACCTCGACATCTCCGGAGCTCATGGTTTTGAAGAACGGTGACTACTGAGTGAGGGAAAGAGAGAGAGAAATAGAAATAGAGAGTCAGAGACAAAAAGAAAGAGAAATATAGAGAGATTGAGTGAGATCAATAGGATAAGAGCTTACCACCGCCGATAGAGTCGAGGAAATGAGTATCGGACCGTCGAAGGGCTTGGTCGCTTGGGTCTCTAGGGTTTTACACGTGGAGGAGGAGAGGAGCTACTTACCTCCGGTGAGCCTGGACAACGCTGGCGAGCTTGGACAACTCCAGTGAGGATGGAGGTTGGAGTGAAGGTCGACTGGTCGAGACTCGAGGGGATGGAGGGGCGGGACTGTGTGATTTTGATCAACTGAGTGACAAAATTGGGATTAGGGTTTAATTGTGCATATATATATATATATATATATATATATATATATATATATATATATATTAAAAAGACGTCGTTTTACCTAATAAATTATAACGGCCCAGTTCGGGTTATGTATTTGGATCGTGGCCTGCTCGTTGAACCGGGCTCACTTATTTTATGGACCGAGTTGGACCGTTTTAAATTTAAAACTGGGCCAAACCATTACAAACGGCTGGTTTGGGTCAGTTCAACGGGTTGGCTGGGTTTTTTTTCAACCCTAGGGGGGAAGGAAAGAATTGGCCAAAGGTTCTTGCTAGCTTTATGGCTTCAATCCAAATTCGTAAATGGTTTATCCATATTTGATGATAACAAACATTGTACTATGAATATGTTACATTGTACTATGATTAATGCACATTGTGCTAAACAATTTGTTGAATGTCTTGACATTATCTAGTGGATATATTGTTGAAAGTGTTGATGAAAACAAACTTATCTTGAGATTCTTATGCATGCAATATAGTCTATATATTTGTAAGAACAGGATTCAAGCCATCAAAGCAAAGATTCAACAATCTTGAAGCTCAAGCACTAAAGTGTAACTTATGTGAATATGTTGCATATTCACTAAAGACAATGAAGCGATCTAAATGCAAAGATGGAAGTTCAAGGATGAAAGCCAATCACAAAAAAGTGAAGAATCAACTCGACGATTTTCGCTTATTCTTGTGTGTGAGTAATTATTATTTATTTGTATAAATCTCTCAATAGGTTGAACTTTATTTGGCTCAAAAGACCTTGACCTTAAAGAACTTATTTGGACTTATTTGGAAAATCATATTTTGGTCAAAACTTAGTTAAAATCAAAGTGGGCTATCTTAAGTTTTATGAAAAATGGTTCATGACACTTTTCTAGTCGACTAAGTCCTAGAGCTATTCAACTAACTAAGTGGTAGAATGTGTGTTTTCATAAAAACATTAAGTAGTCAACTAACACCTTAATCTAGTCGACTAATCGAGCCCAGATTTTAAAATGTAAAGTTTTTAACTATGCTAGTCCACTAATACCTATAGTCTGGTCAACTAATCGACTCCAAATTGTTTTAAAAGAGTATTTTAAACTACCTAGTCGACTAACTCTTTTTGCCCAGTCGACTAAGAGTGCACTACAGCTTATAACAGCTAGTTTTGACAAACTCAAACGGCTATATTTTTACTCATAACAGCCATATTCTTCTTGGGGCTTATAAATACTCATTCTATGAGTCTTAAACAAGTAGCTGAACATATACAAACTTATACTAACTTGTTTACATCATTCTTGTGTGATTCACTAAAAAAGAATCATTCTCTCTTGAGCTAAATCAGTTTTAATCATTGAGAGATATTAGTGTGAGTTTTCATTTGTACTTCATTTACTATTGAGGAGTTGTTCATTGTACACAAAACAAATCTCATTGTCTAACTTGTGAGAAGAGCGGTAGTCTCTTAATTTAATCTCCACCTGGAAGTGAGATTGTGTTAAGTCTCTTGGTGAAGCTAAGATTGAGTGTTCTTTGTGAACATTGATTGAGTGCTCTTAGTGAGCATTGGTGCTTATCTTCTGCCGAGAAAGAAGATTGAGTGATGTTTATCTTCCGCCATTAAAGAAGATTGTTGGTGCTTATTTTCCGCCGTGAAAGAAGATTGTTGTAAAGGTTTCTCCACCTTGAAGGAGTGATCCTATAGTGGATTGAGGAATCCTTGGGCTTGGTACTTAAGGTGTGGACGTAGGCGGAGTCCAAACCATGTTAAAATCATTGTGTTTGATTTCTCTCTCTCTCTCTCTCTATCTCTCATTTCCAATTAATTGTTCATATACTTGTTTATGCTTCTACTGAAATTTAATTGGACTATAATTTTAATTGGTAATATTTGCTTAAAGTTTGCTAAAACCCTATTCACCCCCTTCTAGGGTTATATAACTTGGGACAACAGTTCTCATTTAAAAGATATTCATGCCAAAAGTCCTCTAAAAAAATTCTTTTATGCCAAAAATCCTTTTGACATGAATTAGACAAAAATACTCCTCCTTCCCCAAACAACCTTCAATGCCCCCTACACCTTAATCCAGAATTCACTACGCTGATACTCGAGTTCACTACACAGGAAATGCATTTCACTACGTTGAAAAACATATTTCACTATGTCCAAAAAAGGGAAAAAAAAATTTTCTTTCTTTTTTCTACATTTTCCAAGCAAGCAACCAAAATTTTTTTTAATTTTTTTTTCCTACATTTTTTCAGCAACCAAACAAAAAATTTAATCCACAATAAAATAGAAAATAATTAATCTACCACAAAATAGAAAAAGTAGAAGCTTCAACGCCAAGGAAGCCTCTGCTCCACCGACAAGTGAGAGTACAACGGATCGGCTAATTAGATACGTGGTCATCGTTTCCATCAATGAGACAAAAGTTTATGCAAAAAGAATATGACAAATGGCCATATTAATTTTGAATTTACCAAAAGAACCTAAAAAGAGGTTACAAAAGATGAAGCCATGATTGTAATAACCCAAGTTTTATTTTTTCTTATATATATATATATATTTTAATGGTTTTATAAAAAAAAAAAATTCTCAATAATTACAGTTTTGCCATTTACTAGATAAAAGTCAAACCACCCATTTCATTTCACATTTTTAGCCATGAGAGAGGGGGAGAGACCGAGAGGGAGATTGGCTGTGAGCCAGGGAGGAGCCGATTGCCGGAGTTGGTCGCCGGAGTTCATGCCATCATTGTGAAGGTAAGTTTTCGCTATGTTCGTTTCATTTTCTTTGTTTGTACTTGAGTTATATATTTTCGGATTTGTGGGGTCTTATGTTAGGATTGTTGATTTTAGCTTGTATTCTCGGTATTAGAAGGTTGGTTGAGTGTGGATCCATGGTTTAGAAATGAGATTTAGAGGAGTTTTGAAAGTTTGAAACTTGTATATAAAGTTTATGGGTTTTATTGGTTTTAGTTTTGTCTTTGATGAATGTTGTTGAAATAACCTTTGATTTAAGGTAAGTTTTGTGTTTATCATGTTTTAAAGAATGTTTAAGCCTTGATCCACAATTTTGGCGAGTGTTTTGTGAAAGTTTTGCCAAATGTACATCATTTTGGGTTTGTGTGGGTTTTATGCCTAAAACTTTGTGGATCTTGGAATCGAACCATTGGATCGTTGTTTTAAAACTTGATTTTATGTTTTTAAAGTTCCTTGAGGATAGATCCATGTCTAGATGTGGTGATTTGTGGTCTAATTGGTGTATTTTGGGATTTTTGGAAGGTTTGGGTTTCTACAGTTGTGAACCAGCGACCAATAGGTTTTGGAGACCGTTCACTTTTGAATCATTGTGGATTGTGGATGATCTTTATCCGTCTCGATTTATCCTTCTCTATTATCCACATTTATCCTTCTCTATTATCCACTCAAGATTGGGTTTTGAAAAATGATAATTGTTTGCAAAAAACAGGGAGTCGCCACCTTATTTTTAAGAACAAGGAAACCATAAAAAAGAGTTTTATTTTCAATAAAACAATGACCCCATATTTTGGAAAAGCATGGTCTACAAATCAAAGTTGGATTCGGGGGCTAGGTTATGAAGTGGGAAGGTCCCAAGGAACTCCCTTTTGGCACTCACCTCACCCTAATTAAAGGTCTTCTAATTAAATTTGGGCTTTATCAAAATCTTATCATGACAATCCTATTTATCTAATCAACCACAAAATATGATATATAATACTAGATAATAGATAATAATAATAAAAAGGAATCAAAATCCTAAAGACCTTAGGGGACATAGAGTCCTTCTAAGATTGGACTTGCGCCCTATTGATTGCCTACGTACCTTACCAATTTCTTGATAAGAATCAAAGTCCATGTAGTTCGATTACTTAGGACTCTCCTATTGTAATGAACCACATAATCGAAAGAATTCTATCTTATCTAGGACTCTAACTTCGAGAGTTTGAATTTGATCAAAACATTTTTTCATGAAGGATGGAATTTCATTCCACTTTGAGTTCTTTCAAAATTACTTTTTAGAATCCTTCTCGAAGTAGATTCTTAAGTAAAATAGAACTCTAATCTTATTGTAATTCTTACAACAAAGAAGAGTCCTAAGTGGGGTCAAGTGACCCCCCTAATCCTAGAGTTTCTAGCTAATCCTAGGTTAATCTAAACACCTAAAACACTAAATAATGCATGCTGGAATTTATGAAAAATACACTAAAAAATGCAATAAAGAATGTAAACAATGCATGAAAAATGTCCTAAATGCAAACTAAGTTATCTATGTGAACTTAGGCATATTTCTAAATTAGTTTTGACCTTAAAAATGATTTTTAATCCACTTTAAGGTTACTTTAAACCTTGGACAGATTTAAATGCAATCAAAAATTGGATTTAAAACCCATGAAAATAATGAAAAAAAAAGGTGTAAATGACCTAATATGCAACCTAATATGATATACCAAAATAATCATGCATCATGCTTGAAAAAAATACCAATTTTAACATAAGGGAAGGGACTTACCTTAGCTCGTTCCCTCAACGACAATTCATATGATATTTCAAGCATTAAACATAAACATGAATGATATAAACAAACCTAAATATGTTCCTATTAGCCTTTTAATTTAGCATACTCAAAACAAACAAACTAAACTTGAATAAAAACCATAAATGCAGAAAATCTATATGCTAACCTATATACAACTAATCCTATCCTTTGAATACCTAACTTAGGTACCCATCCCTAGCATGGTAATGGACATAGAAGAAGAATGAAGAAGAGAAAGAAGAAGAAGAAGAAGAAGAAGAAGTATGCAAGAAAACTTAAAAAACCAACTCAATAATTGTACTAATCTTTTTTGCTTCCTTCTGCCTTGCTCCTAGCTTCTTCTCTAACCTTCAAAAACTTCAAAAATAGGTGGCTAAGATTGCTATAGGGGGCTGGTGCAAAGCTCCAAGCCTCTACTCTCAAAATCTCTTTAAATGCCTTGTGTTTTTTTTTTTTAAATTGATTTCAGGGCTCTTCATTTATAGAGGGACTTGAATTTGATCAATGGATTGGTTTGAATCTCTTAGGAATGATCCAAGGGTTCTAAATCAGCCTTCCAAGGTCTTCCAATTCGTCCTAAAGTCCCCAAGGCCAAGCTAGACACTTGGCAAAGTCCTAGGAAATCAAAAGATAGAAAAATAACAGTTGTAGGCCAAAATCTCGTGTGACCATCCACCTTGGGACGGTTGGCCGTCCCTTGGGGGATGGTCATCGAGCCATCAGCACAAATTTGCCATATATGGGCTTGTTTCAGCCCGTTTCGACCTGGTTTCGGCTTTTTTCAGCTTTTCGGGCCCGTTTCAAGTCCAAATTCGATGATTCAAGCGCCAAAAAGATCGTGATTCGATTCTCCATGTTTTGAGAAGTGTTTGAAGTGAAAATGCATTGAAAAAAGTCAAGGTTTTTAGGGAAAATTTAACCGATTAGCTGTTTAGGGCCTGCTGGGCCTAAATTAGGGTTTTAAAATATGCTAACCAATCGCTCTCAAAATCATTCCTTCTTCTCAAAATAAGTTTTAAAATATTTTAAGAAAGTGTTTTGAAGCCTTTGAAGGCTTTGGTTTGATAAAAAGATAGAATCCCGGTCGTTCCCGGTCGAAACTCTAATATGAGCCTAAAAGGGCATTTTGAGCCTTAAGAGCCAAACATGAGCCAAGAGGCTCAACAGACTTTGCCACTGATCAACTTAACTACTAAAAACACCCTAAATATCTATGCCAAAGCCTCGAGACCACTTGGGACAAGATCGACAGTCATTCAGAGCTTTTGTGATTCAAAGGACAGTACTGCCCTTCAAGTCACAAATGGCCTTATTTCCTATCAAGCATGGCTCAGAATACCATGAAATTTAACAAGGATGTTCCTAGACTCTCTAAAAACTAAATGCAAGAAGAACCGACTCAATCTGACCTAAAAACCTACATACGATAATGACCTCTATCTAATTGCTCACAAGGGTAAAACTGGCAACTTAGGGTTTTGACACCCTATTTCACCTCAAATCACAGGCAACCATTAATGACCCTTCCCATGGTCAAAAATGGATGTCTACAACAGCTCTTGTCTGCACAAGTGTGCACTTCTCTATCGATAGAAGTGGCATCTCTATCGATAGAGAAGTTGAAGGTAGTTTTTATTTTTGGTCAGAGGAGTTTTTCTATCGATAAGTGGTGTGTCGCTATTGATAGGGTGCTTCTATCGATAGAATGTCTATCGATAGGGAAAGTGTTTTATTCCTTCCATTCCTTTTCTTTGTCTTTTGATTTCTTATAGTTTCTTAAGGGTTGTAAGGCCAATTTGGGTCTTGTTTCTTTAGTTTAACATCCTTAAACGGTGGAGTTGAGTAGTGTGTGAATAGGTTGCATAGTCAAAGGTTGGTTTAGTCCGATAAAGTGTTAAGTATGATCTTGATATGTTTTGGTTGCCTTTTCTTGTCAGATTTTGATAGTCTCGAAGACTATCTCGTGGAGCCGTACAAAGGATTGGAAAACACTGTATCATTGAGATAGGAATAAGTAATCTCGTACTATTAGTAATGATATACCTATTTTAAGAACTTCTTTGAGAACTGTGGGAACCATTTTCCCTAAAGGGTCACAAGCCAAACAAGCCTTAGGTGGGCCCCACAGCCTCTACCTTTTATTGTGCAGCACACAAAGATAAAGGCTATTCACTTCTCCCAATAAAACTTTATCAGACAGCTTTATTGGGAAGACAAAGCCTTTAAGGTTGATAGACATGAAGGTGACTTACTCCACAAGTTATCTCATTTATTTAAGGAGGTTTCCTCCACAATTACAAGGTACACAAGCTCTCTCACGCCAATCTCTCTCATTTTCATATATTCTCATGCCTTATACTGACTTTGGCGTCAGAGTGTTCCCAAAAGCTTAACTCCACAATGGAGCGCAGCTCTGCCCAGGGGCGTAGCTCTGCACTCAGCTTCGCATAGGAACGCAGCTCCGCATTCAGCTTCCTAACTCAAAATCCAGCCATATAAATGAATGAATAGAGGAAAGGAACACTCCAAACAACAGTTATAAGGGTGGTGCTAGCTTGCAAAAAATCTAGTTCACTGTTGACACACCAAAAAATCGGTTTTGGCCGAGCTATAAAAGAAGAGTTCATAATTGAATTTAAAGAGAAGGAACTTGAGCCATAAAAAATATGAATCGGCCAAGTAGATCATCGGCCACTCTGAAGAAATCGGCCAAAAGGATTGAGGGCAGTCCTAGATTTAGTTTAAGCTAAAAATTGAAAGAAGGAAATTCGGCCGTGAGGAAAAAATAATATAAATCGACCTACTAAGAATCGGCTTTCTGAAGAAATGATCAAACAGAGTTTCGGCCATCCACAAATGTCGGTCATACGACCATTCCCTATTTTCAAGGAGAAAAGACAGCTTAGTGGAAGGTCATGGTTTGACACGTGTCAGCATCTGATGAAGACCCAGTAAATCCTAACTACCAAAACGTGGGAAAATGGAGATATAGCTTGAGGAAAAAGTGGATAATGGGTTAGAACGTGGGGAGACACTTGTCATCCAAACGGTCGAAACTGCCATCCTATAAAAGCAAATGAAGGAAACAATCAATCAACATCAAATATTCTACTGTTTTTATTCTTACATTTCGTCTCTTACTTGCTTTCAGTCAGTTTATTTTCCTAGCTTAGGAGCTTTTTATTTTCACAATCGAGTTGTACTCAATCCGGATTCATTTCGTATTTTCATCATTTGCAAGGATATTAATCAAAGGAGCTGACGAGGCCAATAATGGTATGTTTCTTGTGATTTGTATTTTTGCTTGAATTCCTTCATTTCCGTTGCATTTTCACACTTCAAGGCATACACGTCTTTGTACTCGAAGACCCCAGAACCTGCAACCGCCTTGATTGCAGTTGGCACGCCCGCGTGATAAACTGCCTGGCCGAAGTGCTCATACCTAAAGATTAAAAAAAAATTAGAGTGAACACTCACCACAAGAACCATGTACACTTTATGAATTTCCTTTGATCAACATGATTTATAATATGTTTGTGAACTCTATTGTTTTACTATATTGTCAAATAGATACATGGAATATACTATTTTATGAACCGTCAAACTATGCGGTATGTTTATGAAACAAAAACTATGGCACGGTGCTGAAAGGTTTAAGAACTGGTCCAATTGTTAAATAAACTATTTTGATATTGAACATAACGTATTTACAAATATGGGAATGAACTCTTTATTTTACTTATTCAATTGAAATATTACAAAGGCATATCATAATGTTGATTATGTAAATAAAAATTGAGATGTTTGGTTTTACACTCATATGCCTGAATTTCTAAACTGTTTTATAAATGAGAAAGATTATGAGATATTTCAACTAGCTATTTCCTTGAATTTTGATTAAACTAAATATTGGAAATAGAAAGGATATTTACAAGCAATGGTGACAAAAATGTATTTTCGTTTTGGAAGGTGATTTGCCTTATGAACTGTTTTCTATGGGTTATGAAGGTGTATGGAATGATTATCTGAACTTGTGTTTAAATGATATTTATCTTATGAAACAATGATCTTGGAAGATATACTTTATACATGCCTGTTGGGCTAAGGGTCTGGATTTCTAAATAATTGGTTACCATGCGTGATGGAGGTAAAATGTGAGCATGCCCCTAAATCTCGTTACGATGGACCTTAGTTACATGTTACGATACGATAATATAATATCTTGAATTGTTTACGTTTATGTTACGGCTAAATTGGATATGGGTTGGATATGTGATGAATGGAAAGAGTACCGAGACTACTCCTCTTTCCCGAATGTGAAATAAATTGAATGGCATTGGTACCGAGAACACTCCCATGCCAACGTAATGGAAATGTGTATTTATTTATGTACATTTATATTGGTTGTGGATCGGATTATATTATGTGGGTGTGGTTACGATATCCCTATAGTATGATGTTATTCAAGATTGAATATGCTGTGAATCTTTTGAGGTGACGCATATGCCGATCTGGCTGATTCCATATCGATGAATATACCATGGATCCTAGGGATGACGTAGAGTGCCATGATATGGATGATGACGTTATTGGGCTCTAGTCCATGTGTGGCGGTTCATTCCACATGCGAGGCATATGCCCTATTGTTTCTAATGTTGTATGTTATGGTTTTTCATTGATAGCCTGCACACCTTTTAATGTTAATTTCCAAGTTAATTTATAAATCTATAGAATCTTAAAAATAACTGTTTTATACAAATATTCCATGAATCCACTGTATTGTTATTAATTGGTAAAGGTTATATTGTTCCTGCTGAGCAAGTCGAAGCTCATTCCTGCTTCTATGTAGCAGATTGCAGGTTAACTTTGGGTTTGCATTCCTAGCTTAGCTAAATCCTTTGCTAAGGGATGTTGGTCAGATTTAAGGTTGTTTCTATATTGGCGATTGCATTTTATATCATATGTATTGTGTATTGGATTATTTAGATTATGTATTAATTGTTCATTTGCTTACTTGCCAAGGTTGTTGGCAATATTATTTGATTTATTGGATATAATTATGTATAGCGATCGGGACTCAATGTATGAACATGACATTGTATTTTGATATATATGAAATTCTTGTATTTTGTGAGGAAATACGGATGAGCAGGACAGGTTGTACCTTCAGCTTGACACGTGTCAACCTATCCGGAAGAGTCGGTGCGGATGTTAAGTTGGGTCGTTACAATGATTGTAGGCATGTGTTGAATGGAACAAGATCAATATATGGAGTACATAAAAGGTAACAAGCATGAAGTATCTCGGATCGAAGCATCACCAGCTTGAAGAATTTTTGATTGCCCTTAGATGGAAAGCTCATCGACGATAGATCAGCTCTTTGCGAGAAATTACTACCTGATTCCCGGTCCTGTGAACTCCATCATAAATCTAGCCTTTGTTCTGACAATCTAGTGTTGCCGCGACAATCTAATGTTGCCGGTGCTTTGTGCGTCTCCGACAATTTGGATTTGGCTGAGGTTGGTTTTCATGAGATAGGAGAGAGAAAAACAAAGAAAAAAAAATGGAGAGGAGTTGTGTGCATCAGCCCTTTCTCAAGGGCAATTTCGTCCCTAAAATAAATGGATCTAAAAAAAATATATAACCGTAGGCAATGAAGGTCTTCAAACTAGGACTTTTGACCACAAAAAAAAAAAAAAAAAAAAGATCCTATAGGAGGACTTTAGCCATTATAACTCTTTAAAATAGGACTAGCCAAATAAACCTTTTTTTTTTCTTTTTGTTTTTTTGGAATGCTATAAATCACTATAATGAATCACTACAAGAGATAAATGATGGTAGTTTTAGAAATTCACCGATGGATAGTTTTGAAAATTTACAGGATTTGTTTCTCGTAGAGATGCTTTGTAGCCATGTATAGCAATTTTTTTTAGGGGGTGGGGGCCGGGAGTGGGGGGGTTTACTATTTTGACAATATGTTGTCTTTTTCATGTGAAATGGAATCACACCCAAATATATACCCAACCCATGTAGGAAGTGTATAATATGGGTTGGAAGTGTGATATAATATTTCTGACAGGTAAAATAATAAATATATTATTCTTTAAAACCTTTGTAATACTTGGTTGTTTTTTGTTTGGAACACATGACAAAAAAACGGAATGATTATAATTTAGGTAAATTGAATAAAATTCTTCTCAATTATAGGGTCAATTTCATAAATTAGAATTTCCTTAAATTTCAAGATCAATAGATTAATAACTATAGCTCAAATTTACAAAACTCTCATGAATTTCAAAACTGAACAAATAAACCCTTATTATACAAATCCAACGAATAATCCTCATTAACTATAAATTTGTAACACTTTGGCATGCACCTCCATTTGTGAAGTTAGGAGTGGTGTGAACTTAATTTATGACTTATGATCGAGCTAGTTAGGGGTTATTTCCAAGGGGATTTGTGAACTTGACCTATTGTTTAGGGGAATCATTAATTCAATGTTGAAATTTGGGAGGTTTATTAAACTAACCTAAGGTTTTGTTTAATTTTCAGCTATAATTTATTGATGTTGATTATTGAAACAAACATATCTAACCGGCTAACCCACTCTATGATCAATGCTCAGAGTGGCTTAGTTAAACCTTGGGCCACTTTTAAGTTGAGGTTTCTTGTGGAGCCAAAGGTTTGAGGTAGATGATTAGATCTCAAGAAACTTTAGGTCAAGAGATATGCTAAATGACTTCAGCTAAGTTTAATTATGACTATTTTTTTTTTAATTGGAAAACAAAATATGGATAGGACTGATTCTCGGATTGACCCGGCCATTATGAGTTGCACCCCTAATAGACTATGAGTAATGCAATGTACTGCTGTAAAATATCGCTAAAAAAATATGAGTAATTTTGAAAATTTATTACCGGGTAGTTTTAAAAATTTACTGTATTTTTTTCTATGTAGCTATACACGTAACGGTACTTTGTAGGGGCGTATAGCATTTTTTCAATACTATTCATGAAAATTCTATATGGTACCAACTACCAATGGATAGCTTTGGGGCACCGTACTAAAAGGTGATTTCCAATGAATATTATATAAAAAAAATTACACTTTGCCCCCTAAACTATAGTCGTTTTCACGTTAGTCCCATATGATTTCGATTGCATCAATGTACCCCTAAATTATTAGCAGTTTTCAAATTACCCTCTTCTATGAGTATTTTTTTATTGTAAAATAGTGTTAGACTTGTAATTTTCTTATACAGTAATTATCCTGGATTGCTTGTGGGTCTATAGGCATATCGGTGAAATTTCATGATTTTTCTCAGTATATTTTATTTATTATGAACTTTATTTATTGCATGGTAAAAATAATTCATAAAAATTAAAATATATTGAGAAAAATCATAAAACTTCATCGATATGCTTATAGACATATTAATAGTTTAGGATAAATACTGCATAAAAGAAATAACAAGTCTAACATAATTTTTCAGTCATAGAAACAATTGGCCAAGTGGTAGAAGAGGATAATTTGAAAACTGCTAATAGTTCAGGAGGCACATTGATACAATCGAAACCACAGGGATCCATCATGAAAACGACCTATAGTTCAAGGGGGCAAAGTGTAATTTTTTCTATTATTATATAGAGAAATAAGGCAAAATATGCTATTCCAAGTTCACTAACTCACTGCACTTCTTTTTTTTTTTTTTTTTTTTTGTCAGATTCCAGCGACACATGGTTCTTATTCATTGTTTGACACATAGTTTGTAAAATCATATATGGGACATGTATTTTAAGAAACTGACTGTTGGTTTGAATATTCCGCTTATGTATATTATGTCTGCCAAAAAAAATCACATTGATCCAATAGCTTCTTTTTTAAAATATCACAGTTTTGAAATAAACCATAAAAAAATAAAATAAAAAAACTATGAGAAACTGTCACATTTTTTTCACCCATTGGATCAATGTGAATTTTTGGCAGACATAATGCATATGAACATATAATCTAATCCAACGGTCGATTTCTCAAAATACCTAATCTATATATGCTTTTGCAAATCATGTGTCAAACCATAGGTAAGAACCATGTATCACGGAATTTGAACTATATATATATATATATATATATATATCAAATGCCACTTTGTATCATCAATGTCCCTTAGAATAAATAAATAAATAAAGTATAAATTTTGTTAAATATTTAATTTTATTTTTTTATCGTATTATAATTAAATTGAAAAAATTTATATATCTCAAATTGTTTTGCCCATATGGCCATATTATTATCTAAAATGACTTGGTAAACTGTGTCTCCATTAAAATATGTTATATATATTGTAGTACCACGTTATTTGTGACAATAATTTTGAAAAGTTTGGGTATATAACATTATTCCATATTGTTTATAATCATTTTTTTTGCCTAAATTAAATTTAATGGGCTGTGCCGTATCATTTGGAAGAATATTTTGGAACTGGAAAACAATACTCTTAGTTATTTAATAATAAAATTAAAAATTTTAAGATATTTCATTTATTTAGGAATATAAAGCAACTATTATATTTTTTTTATTTTTTAATATGTATTAAAATTTTCACCAACTAATTAAATAGGAGAAAATGGTAGGTGAACATTTAAAGGACTACTATATATGGTGCCTCCAATTATATTTATATATTTAGAAAAAAAAAAAAAAACTTATATTTTTAACAATTAAATGTTGAATTTGGTTTTGCTGTTAAGGGGCAAAAACTAAGTACCGTGCTAAGGTCTTCAAGATCATGACATGTCATCATTTTCCATGATCGTATTACTCCAAATGGAGTGTTCGACATATGCACATATTGACCCTTTAATTTGTACTATAATATATAGTCATTCTTTTGGTCTTGTTTGAGATAATGACAATACTTAAACATTATAGGCCAACTTAGTATACATTATTTTTGTGTGAATTTAGTTATAGAATCATATTATAGAGTGATTTTTTATTTGTTAAATTTACTTATTGAGAAGTTTATTTGTATTTTCATCATAGTTGTGAGAGGGTTGGGTTATAACTCTTGTTGGAGAAAGAGTAAGGTTTAATCCCTACTTGTAAAAAGAGGAATTAACTTGTCCTAGCAAACATTTAATTTTAAGTTCTCAACTGAAAAAATAGGAAAAGACGAGGGACAAAATATAGGGAAAATCAACTAGCTAGAAAGCAGGGGCGGAGCCAGAGGGTGCCTGAGGGGTCAACTGACCCCACTGGCTTTTGTAAAAATAAAAAATAAAAATAATGAGGAGAGGAAGAATGTTGAATTTTGATCAGTGCTACACTTCTTTAGCTGCAGTGCTACTATTCTCATCGTCTTTTTTAACTGATGCTTCCTTCTCTTTTTCTTCTCCTCAGCCTTCATTTTTGCTTCTTCCTCAACTTTCAACCTTGCTTCCTCCTTTGCCATCTCAAGAGCTTGAATCAAATTCCTTAAACAAATCTCATCAGCATCTTTAGAATCAGACTTCAGCATCAAGTTCTCAGCAACATCAGCAGGAGTGATATTAGTTTCTTCCAACAACCCACGAATCATCGCAAACAAATCATGCTCCTCATTATCCAAGTAATTCTTAGCAAGCGCCTTAAATGCCTCGAAACAAAAATAAGACAATTCAATATGCATATCCATTCTTCATCTCCTAATAAGAGCAGGATCAAGCTGATCAAATGGAGGAAGCTGATCAAATAGAGGAAGATTGATAAATCGATATATTATCAATCAATGTTGAATTTTTTTTTGGATTATTGGACAGTAGTGGTCCTTTTTTTGTATGCTTCTTGTATGCTCGGATTTTTGTATTTTAATATTAGTTTAATAATTATTTTTGATATTGTTATTTTCGATTAGAAAAATTAAATTTATAGAAAGTTGAAGTCTGTTGACTTAATTTCTAGAATTAGGGAATATTAATATTTACTCAAATGTTTGACCCCCCTCAAGAAGATTTTTGGCTCCACCCCTGCTAGAAAGTACCAAGCATCAAGCACAAACAAACATTAACTATCTTAATTTTACGAGCAAATTAAGATTAATATTAAGTTTTAAAAAAGATTCAAAGAACTCTACAAACCAAAAATACAAATATTACTTTTCATATCAATGAAAAAAGGTTATATCTGCAATATAAAACAAACATCAAATGTTTAAAACAATAAAAAAAATAAAAATACTAATTTACACACATGCATAGTCCTTTTCATATAAGTATTACATGTACGAGGACTTGAGTTTTTTAATTATTATGGGATATGTATTTTTTCAAAAGCCGACTATTGGATTAAATACTCTTTTTATAAACATTATGCATACCAAAAATTATAATCATTTATTTGATAGTCGATTTTTAAAATACAGACTGTGAAAAACTGTAACAGTATCCAATGGTAAAAACTATCATAATTTTATCCAATTTATATTTTAGAAATAAACTGTCGGATCAATGTAATTTTTGGTATGTATGGCATGAATAAAAAAAATATCTATTGTAACGGTCGATTTTTTAAATTACCCATCATAGATTGACTAAAAACTCAAGTCCTCGTATAAGCTTTATATATGTAAGGGCTTGTTTGGCAAGTGGGTAGTTTGGGCTAGAACCAACTTTAATAAAGAGTTCAAGCTAAATTAATTTTAGTTTGAACTAGTTTTAAATTATAAGTAGTTTGTCAAAGACTAAACAGTTTGTCAAAGCTAGTTTGTCAAAACTAAATTATAACTAGTTTTAAATTATAAGTAGTTTGTCAAAGACTAAACAGGTTTTTCTGAAATCCCTAATTTCCAACAAAACTCTAACCTCCAAATTAGCGTCAACTGAAAATTTTCCATTAAAACTTCCCAAATTAAAACCCAAACCAGCAAATTTGCTTATTTTTTGTTAGAAAAAAGGCTAAGATCTGGCACACACCCATGGATGGCAAAATTTTTGTCACTCTGCAACTTCAATGCTTCTTGGAGCTATCTTTCTCACTTTGTTTCCATCTCCTCTCAGTAGTACACACATGAGAAGCATGTACTCATCCATAACTGGCCATAAAAATAACCCCTTCTATGGTTTTCATTCTCTATCCCACCCATTCACACACTCTAATTGAAGGAAAAAGGCTTAAGAGGGTGAGACTAGTTGTCCTACAGGTTCATGATCCAATCCAACTCGCAAGATGTCGGTCGGGGCTTGTTGTTCGTCGTCTCATGTTGCTCAGTGATGGGTTTGTTTAGAGATGAGAGATGGAGTGATGGCTGTGTGGGAGATGGAGAGATGGAGAGATGGGTAGTGATGTAGTAGTAGCAGCGAAGAAGATGAAGTGGAGCCAAGGAGTGGGTTTCTTCCTATGTATTCTCCATTTCATACTTTTTTTTATCTAGTTTTTTTGAAATTCAGGGATACTTGGAGCAACTTTAACCTGATTTTGGGCAAAAATTAAGATAAGAATGAACTGTTTTTTGAACTTACCAAACACAGTTCAAGACATTTGGGCCCACCTTAAATCTACGAAACCTGATTATTGGGTTTCCCAAAAACCCCCTAAGTGCCTAGAAGAAAATTGCTCTAGTTTTATAGCTCTCTATGAATAAATCTAGAGCAAGTCAATATATAGGGAGTAATAAACCAAAAATGATTAAAAACAATAAAAATGAAGCTGCTCGGATAGTACAACGTGTATATGGAGGGAGAGTGTGTAGACTGTAGACCAGCAGAAAAGTGGAAAGAGAGAAAATGGAATGTGCAACAGAAGGTACGGAATAAACAGATACCTTTTTAATAATGCTTTTTCTGTCGTGGGGATATCTACGAAAATGCCATGGCCCCTGCTATGCTCGGTACTGCTAGTGGGTGATAGTCTCTTGCCTTCCTGTGTCCGCCACATCACCGTAAGATAGGCTGGGATGCAGACGTGGCAAGATCTGGGAGAGTATTATATTTGTGGGGTGTCAATTTTGATAAATGTGTAACTCGAGACTGGTGGGTCATATCCTGAGATCAAAAAACAAGGTACTATTCCAGAGGTACAAATTACACAACTGTTGTTGTCTGGATTAAATTTATTTTTTATGTGCTGTGTTTGATATTGCTTGTTTCTTAAGAAAATAAAAGGGATAATATGTGGAGCAAGAAATATAGGGAGTGGGTCAATAATTTGAATACTGACTAGATTTTCAATGCAACCGGTGAAATTCTACGTAGGGATGTCAATGGGATGGGTTAAAAGGGTAACCCGCCCCGTCCCGCCCCTATTGAGAAGGGTTTGGGAAGTAGTTTTGAAAACCCTATAGAGTTTGGGAAAAAAATTAAAAACCCTATAGGGTTTGGGACGGGAATGGAATATGGCTTCTCCAACCCGCCCCGCCCCGAATATCTATGCATATATAATTATACTAAAATCTCTTCTATTTATTTACAATATTTAGTGTTTTAAGATTTTTATCAACTCTATTTTTTTCTATTCTTTTCACTAAGTTAGTGTGTATAAATATATATTTTAACTACTAATAGTTATAATTTAAGATAAAAATCAAAATTTGTTGAGATTATGGTTAGGATTCATTCCAAAATAAAATAAAATTGAAGTTTAAAAAATATTTTAATTAATTTTCAAACCAGATGGGAAAACCCGCCCCGCCCCGCATAATTCTCACCCCGCCCCGTCCCGTTTATAGTTGGGATTGGGACGGGTTTGGGAAATGATTTTTATTCATGGGACGGGATTGGGAAAGCAAAAACCCGCCCCGCCCCGCCCCGTTGACATCCCTAATTCTACGTATGTAGTTGTTTAGAAATGATCTTTCCAACTAAAGTAAACATGAAACTAATAGATAACTGTAAAATTATATATTTTGAAAAATTAATTATTGGATTAGATAATATACTTATGCATGTAATGCATGCCAAAAATTATAGTAATCGAATTATCAAATGGCAGAAATGTTACTTAAAAAAATTGGTTTCTTAATTTAATTGCATTTTGAGATGTTGATACTGAATTACCGGAATTTTTGACATGCATGATATCATTAAGAATAATATCTAATCTAGCGATTAATTTTTAAAAATATCTCAAAATTATTTATTAACTTCATGCTTACTTTACCTATATAAAACATATGTTGACGGATTGCAATGTCATACGGTCAACTCTCAGATGATATTTGGAAAGAGGGAATCATTCTTAGGAAAGGGGTTTGATTTCCCTTTCCGTAGCTTGGATGGACGCATTCCCAATAATATTGATTTCCCGTGCACAACACATTACCCCGAATTGGGGGAATGTGAAATATGCAGCTGCAAAAATATAAAAATGAAAACACGAGGATCCTCATTCCGTAATGACAGGCGTGTCTTTGTCCTCCACTCACAACAAATTTCTATTCCGAGCGTGTCCATCTATTTTGCGAAGCGTCTCACGCACACAGCAGCATCATCGAAGAAAATGGATTCACAAAAGAAGAAGAAGAAGCAGAAGACGCAGTGGAAGCGGCGGAAGAAGACCGCGCAGCAGCTGCAGTGCTGATAATGACTCCAACGCCGACGCAGCAGTGGGATTAATCCCCGTAAAATTCCCTAGGGATGCCCTTTAATCGCAAGATTAAGGCATTAAACTTCACATTAGTGGACGTGGAAGGAGCTTCGGGCCTCCTTCGGGCCATCATCAAGCAAAGGAAGGTGGATCAGTGGCTATGGACATGGACATTGGTTCCGATCTTGCCTTCAACCAAATGAAGAACAATAACATAAATTAATCCATTGAATTAGGTTATATAAGCCAAAATAGGTAAGGAGATCAAGATGAGAGAACATTTCTTAACCTAATTGAATTTTTCCAATTCTCTCTCTCTCTCTCTCCTTCGAAATGGGTATTGTCTCTCTATCTGTATACTATTATTTGAACATTAGAGAGTACATTGAGGCTTTTTGGAGGGGTAAGGGTATTTTGGTAATGTTCTGGCATTTGTTGTGGCTTTTTGGAGGGGTAAGGGTATTTTGGTAATGTTCTGGCATTTGTTGTGATTTTATCATAGCCAAACAAACACAAAATTGAGAGTAAATGGTAGGGGTGTTCAAGAATCGATCGGGACCGATTGAACTAACCAAAACCAAATCAAACCGCCCTATTTGGTTAGTTTTAATGAGTGCCACGATTCCTAATGGTTTTCATTTTCCTCAAACCGAGGTGATTGGTTTGGTTCATATAATGAGGGTATAGACCGACCAAACCGACCGATGTACACCCTTACTATTTGCATAATGCTTGTTTGATTGTAGTTGTATGAATTAGCCCAATTGAAACTTATTTTGGAAATTGGAACTTGGTAGTATGGATTACTTCATGCATAATAGGTTTTATTTGAAAATTACTAGTGGTTGATTTTGGGTGACACAATTTTCAAATTACTTCATGCATAATAGGTTCCAATTGCTAGTGGTTGACTTTGGGTGACACAATTTTCAAATTACTTCATACATAATAGGTTCCAATTACTAGTGGTTGATTTTGGGTGACACAATTTTCAAATTACTTCATGCATAACAGGTTTCACATTGCTAGTAGTTGAAAAAAGAGAGAACATAGGAGTTGACAGTGACAAATTTTTTGGGTGACACAATTTTGTGACAAATTTTTTTTTTTTTTTTTAATTTTTCTTTAAATTATCATCTATCAAAACCGATGATAAACCGACCGAACCAAGTCGAAAAACATCCCCTATTTTGGTTGGTTATCATGAGTGCCACGGTCCCTAATGGTTTTCATTTCCCTCAAATCGATGTGATTGGTTGGGTTCATATAATGAGGGTATAGACAGACCAAACCGGCCGATTTACACCCCTAGTAAATGGTAATCATATTCCTCATTCCCATTGTGCCAAACACTGAAATGTAGGGGTGTAAACGATTCAATTTGACCGGTTTGAAAGCATAAAATGAGCCAACCCAATTCTAACGACTTACTAAAATTTCAAATCAAACTAATTCATTATAAAAAAAAAAACAAACCAAGCCAACCAAAACTATACATTTTGAGCGGTCTTGAACGGTTTTTTAATCTAAAATAATAAAAATGGATTAATTTTCAGAATTTTAATTTTTATATAAATATTTAATTTGTTTATCTTGGTTATGTTTCCTAACTTGTGCCTACTAAACGTCATTCATAAGATAAAGAAAATACTAAAATTATCTAAAAACAATGCAAAAGTTATTTCTTGTCCAACAATCCTTAATAAACTAAGGAAAACTATATAACTATAATGCAAAGTCACTCATATACAAGAAACAAATATATACGGAGACCAAAATGAGTCCAAAATAATACTTACCTAAACACCCTAAAATGGTAATGAACTATTATAAGACAATCAATATCTTGTGATTTTTACGTTTTGTAAAACTACTAATATATGTTATACTATTAATATTTGTAAACTTTAGGTATTTATTATTTAATAAATGAAACACTACTAATATCAAAAAAATAAAAATAAATCTTTTTAAAACTGTTTGGCCCGGTTTAAATTGTTTGGGTTTTCAATGTAACCAAACCAATCAAAAATTTAAAACAGTTTGATTTTATCAAACCAAACCAACCCATAAACATTATAAAGCCGAACCAAACCGCTTTTTCAATGCGATTTGGTCAGTATTTTTTTTTTTTTCCACCCCTATTGGAATGGGCTAAAACATATCAATTCTCATTACCAAGTAATGAGCCAATCTCAAGAACAAGATTCTTTACCCCTGAACCAAACGCAGCCTAATAGCATATTTCTAACATATATAATTCAAAAGTTTATCCGGTTTGAAATTTTAATACTAGGATTTATGAATTATGAAGCACGTATTATGGTATAATCACACTAAATTTACTCTTTTAGCCTCTTAAACTTAAAGAGTCTTTTAGAATTTTGGGAGTTTTTTTTTTTTAGTAATTTTGGAGGCTTTTTAAAATTTTGAAAAAATTGGGCGGTTCTCTTGAATCATGACTAAACTCATAAAACCGTTGTTTCGAACAGGTTTTTTAAAAAAGGTCAACTTTTGACTCCTACGGTTTTTTTAGGGTTCACCCAATTGGAGAGGAGACTAGTTCATGGTTCAACCGGTTGAACCGGTCAGTCCGATCTGATTTGGGTTTGATAACACTACTTTAATGACACGTTGTTCACTTTGGATCTTTTTTTTTTTTTTATACTTCCCAATCCGGACAAATTATGGTCAAAGATAGGCCATCAATGCCAAGATTAGGAAATTTACAAGAAATAATCCACATGACCTAGATAACACTTCACTAACTAATTATCCAAAAAAAAAAAAAAAACACTTCACTAACTGCACAAAGATATACCTGCCAACACAAAGGCTAAAGAGGCACCATTTACATAAAACAAACAGAACATAATACAAGTATTCCCCACCCTTCAATTTCAACAAAAAAAGATTGAAGGGATTTTAATTTTTCTTTTCATTCCCTTATACTTCTCGAGATCCAATCAAAGCTTCAAGTAACAATGAAAGACCAAAAAAAAAAAAAAAAAAAAAAAAGATTTTTCAAGATCCCAAATTCCCAACACCACCTAGAAACCCCAGATGGTTATTTATCATACTAATTAATTAAGGAACAATTTTATGAGCTTTCATCTTATCAATCCAAGAATCCATGCTCTTTACTCTTATTCATACAAACTGAAGTGTATACTTGTCAGATAAGTCAGATAAATCAAACCATATGTCTTTTTGCTGAATCATATTTATTTTTTCTCAGATTAAGTTGTTTTATTTGAATATAAGTGTCCCACAGGAAGTTTCAGTTGATTTTTCTCTTCATCATTTATCATAAAAATGATGTTGATCAGCAATCAGCATCAAAACAGTAATGATGTTTGTGAAGGTTAATTAAAAAGGCACACTTTGGTTAGATAGTGCATATTATGTAACATTCCAGGCTGCTTTTTCTAGCTTTGCTTCCAATTAGCAAGCAGGACCCACCCACTAGAGAATAAGGGGATCAAGAAGCTCTAGTTAGGTAGTAATATTATCTTCTATTTTTCAAACTTTAAATTTAGGTTAAAATAATAAAATGGCATTTGCTAAGCTAAAAAGTCATAAAAATGACATTTGTTGACTGTACACAGAGGCACAAATCTGATCACTCCACACTCCATCAAAAATTGAATTGAGTTGTAATGAACTCCTTTTAAATTATTAAATTGTTGAATTTAATATTGAAGAGGAGAACTCTTTTACTTGATTGGGTTTGGCATATAGTGAATCCATTTGAGCAATGTTCAAATTTATGTGTTTGTGTATGGGTTTCTTCAATCTATACACATACTTGTGATTCTTCTGGTATAACATCTAGAAAGCTAGTGGTTCTCCATCTTTGGGTCATGGCACAACACAATGAGAGGAAAGGCAGATTTTAGGTGTGAAGGGGTTACTATAATCATATCATATTTTTAATTAAATCAATAAATTAATTAATTAAGCACCCCATTTTCTTAGAAGATGGCCTTCTTCTCCTACTTTCTAGAATGAAATTAGAATGGCTGTTCAATGTAGCTTTCACTTTCTCAAAACTTGGATCAACAAGTACACTGAAGTGTCTGAATGGTTTTTCTGTGAAACCTTTGTTTATGAAAACCTATGTTCTTGTTGAAACCATTTTTTGTAAGCCTCTGTTTTAATAAGTTAGATAGTTTCTGTTTTAATAAGTTAGTTGGATCATTTTTATTTGGTTTCAACAAGAGAAATTCTTTTGGATAAGTTTTTTTTTTACACACACAGAAACTAAAAAAAATAAAAACCTAAAATAAAAAATCTGCTAGAAGTTAACGGATCGGATCACCGTCGATAATGCTGTGTTAACTGCTATTTCCAGATCATCTATAATGCTGTGTTAGATACTTAGATTATGTGATTGATATGTTTAGAATAGTGTTATACACACACACAGAACAGATCTCCTGAGCGCCTTGCGCAAGAGCGACTGGACAACATCCCCAAAATGCCAAGCTTTGGACGGCCATAATAAGGGCCTCCCAACAGTTAGTCAAGTTGTTAAAATATATATATATATACAAAATCACTTAATAAATAAATAAATAAATAAATAAAAATATAATAAAATAAAAACTCACCTCATGATGAAGCCACGTGGTACCTGCCAAAAAAATAAATCCGGGCACAATATGGAATAGCGGCTAGGCATAGATAGTTTATTGTATTTCTATCCTACCACTATAGTTGTCATTAAAGTAATTCCAAAATCGGTGTACATATATATCCAGCCGCTATTCCATCTTGCGGCTGGATTTATATGTCAGTTAAGGAATTATTTTTTTTATTCGCTCTCATATATAAGCATGCATTACGTTGTAAATGTTACGTAAGAAAGCAAAACAAAGCATGCACGATGCCAATAACAAGATCTGGTGCCATATAACCAAATTTACATTAAATGTTTTTATTTCAAATGATCCATTCTCTTTTTTTTTGGATAATTAAAATGATCCATTCTCTTACTTTGCAACCTCAAATATAAGTGTGCTGTTAGCTAGAACTACTATTGGAAAGACATAATTCTGTTATTACTTGTACATTATATGATAATCTACAATGATATTACCATTAATTATATAAACATAATTAACTAGATATTTTGATACTAATGAAACTTACATGGACACATATAATTGAGATAGCTGCCCAAATAGTTATCCTAGCGAATTCTCAATTATTCGTATATTTGTTTTTCAATCGTAAGTTTTGCATGCATTTCATTAGTTCATCAAAGAATGTAACAAGTCATATATGACGATGTGAAGCGCTCCATTTCGATTATATGTTTGAGGTCTATCATCAAAGGTACGGTTATGCACTATTAGGCTCTCCATTTCTGGCTGATGTATTTTTGCCTTCAAAAGTACATGCTTACTTCATTGTGTACAACAAGAAGCTATTTAATAAATCCATAGCCGACAGTACCATCATCCATATGAAAACAATGAAAAATAAATGCTTGTCACTATTGATTTGGGGAGAGAATAGTGGATACAATTTCGTTACGCTGATAAGCACTAATAAACCTCCATGTATAACTTCATGTTGGTCCAATGAATCGTTTTAACCTCAATCAATACCTTACTTTTGAGTGTGGACAATTTCAAAATCGGCGTCCAAGTTTCTTGCCTCATCGTGACGTCAACATGACATTGCAAGGACCATTCCCACACGGACACATTAGTAGCTTATCGACCCAAAGGAAGTAATTACAGGACATAGGAAATGCACAATTTGTCTTGTTGTATTGTGGGGAAAAAAACAAATGAATAGGACAATTAGAACATTAGACACAGTAATTAAACATATATGGCCTATATTAATGCATACCAAAATCTTATAAATCCCTATAACAATTTAAATTAGTATAACCAGAAAGGGCAACGATAGAATTGTCTACCAGGATTAGATGGAGTCTGTGACGTGATTATCTCGCATGAGCCACGTTCACATTGGCATACTAACCCATCATGATCGACACTCTAACATCGTTAAGAACCAAATATATAGATAAATAAATTAATGTTAGATTAAACAAAAATCTTTTGTACTATGTTACGAATATAATTTTGGGCTTATGGCCCACTACACATGCAAATTTGATCTATAATAAACAGTACAAAATAGTTCACAGGCATGGTACTCCATCCAGTTGCCTATTAATACAAACTTTACTTACATTCACCCATATAAAGAGCACATTACAAGCACTTAACCATGGCTGGAAGGCACTACACACCAGACGATCTTTATTGTAGTAGCGGCCGGCAATGGTTTCTGGAGACCTATATATGTGCTTTCTTTATAAAAAATCTTTGAATATGACCGGTGGATGCATACCTTTGTGTTATAGGACAATGCATCGTTGGTTCTCAAGGTGAAAGAGTTAGAGGCTAAGTTGGTCGACTCGGAAAATAAGCTTGCAGCTGCCATTATGGACAAAATCAAAGTCAAAATACAACTTATAGAGAAAAATTAGACGTGTGCGCAACTTTATCAGGAGGTGCAAGATCTTCTTGATGGCGTGATTAAATCATCTGACTCAGAATCATATGCTTCTAATTCCGAAGAGAATGACTTGAAAAATTGTGCTGGACGATAGATTTATGCCTCCACAGATGATGACGATGCCAGGGAGGAAATATAAAAAATAATAGATGCGGGTTTATTAAATAATGTAGGTTAGTAAGTATGTATGGTGGTTCTAGAGTGCCATGTTTGGTGGAACCTTTTTGGAACCTATTTCACTTGGGAAGTTATGGAAATAGGTTCCCTATAAATTAGGTGGTGATCTTAGTTTGCCTACTTCCTATTGTCATGTAAGCTTGATGAATATTAATGAAATTATGTGGACTATATATGATGCTCCTATGATATGTTCATGTGTGCACGTAGTCTTTCATCTTGGGAAGGTTAAGTCGGTGTTGGCATAGTGCATACTTTTTTCCTTCTTACGTAACACTTACAACGTAATGCATGCTTATACAAGAGAGGAACTAAAAAAAAAAAATCTATCTAACTGCATGACATATAAATCCAGCCACAAGATGGAATAGCGATTGGATATGTACATCGGTTTCGGAATTACTTTAATGACAACTATAGTGCAGTGGTAGGGCAGAAATACAATAAACTATCTAAATGCCCAGTCGTTATTCCATATTTCGCTTGGATTTATTTCTTTGGTAGGTACCACGTGGATTCATCATGAGGTGAGTCTTTTCACCCTTACCTAACTTACAGTTTGCCCACCCCTTCTAGGTGTCATAGGGCATGTATTTTGAAAAATGACCGTTGGATTAGATAATCTTCTTATGAATAACATGTCTGCCAAAAATCACAGTAATCCGACAATCGATTTTCAAAATACAATCCGTGAAACATTCTAGTAGCTAGTATTTATAGTTGGATCTAGTAACGGTTGTTTAAATGTCTATATTTTCAAAAGCAACCGTTGGATTTTAAATAAATCAACTCACTAACTCGTATATAAAATATATGTGCTTATATCTTATTTTCTATATAAGGTGAATTTGTAAGGAGAGAGAATATTACTAGACAATAATAAAATTAAAATCAAATAAAGATATTTTCAACTAATCAAATTTATATGTTTTTCAAATTACGTTTCATGTGGAAGTGGTTTCTATAAGAACCTGAATTTTCTAAAATCAATTTTAAATGGGCATAAAGGAAATTGGAATGTTGAAAATGAAAAAAAAGCCCATAATAAACAGAATTAAAATGGACCAACTATTATGCTTAAAATGATTCCATTAGATATAATGCAAATTATATGAAACTATTTGGTTAGAGATGATAGGGAATTAATTAGATGAGTGTTGTCATGCTTATTGAAATATTAGCATGATTAATCAAGGAAATGATTTGATTGCATTTTCTATAGAAGAGAGATAGAAGAGAGAAACTTGGGGAGGAGAATTCTTGGAAAATAAGAGACTTGGTGAGGAAGAGATTTAAGGAGAAAGAAGCTTGGGGAAGAAAGATGACTAGTATAAATGAGTTCCATGTTTTGAGGACAAGCATACAACATCTAGAAAAAGAAATAAATTTAGAGAGAGAAAGAGAAAGAAAGGAAGAGAAACTATTGGAAAGTGAGGGAAAATTTCAAAAAGATTGAAAGAGATTTCAATCTTTTGCATCAAGCCAGTCTTTCAAATTTTGGATAACCTACAATTTCAGGTATGATACATCATCTTTCCCATTTGTATTTCTGAATTTTTGAGCCTAAGGTAGTGTTTGGTTGCTAGGAAAGTAGTAGGAAAATCTTAAATTTTCTAAGTTTCTATTTTGATAAGTTTTAGTATAAAATTCATAAATAAATGTAGAAAATTTATTTTTAAGCACGGTTTGTTGTCATGGTTAGCTAACATCTAGACCCATTTGCTATAAAAATTTTATACCAAATGAACATGATTTACTATTATTTTCGGAATTTTTAAGTGGTTGTAATGCTGTAGGATTTAATGCTATATATGTTTTCAGTGTTCTAATTTCGATTAAAATTTGGAGTTTGTTTTCCTTATCGGAAAATTTTGAAATTTTTTGGAGATGTTTCTATATGAATCTATTTTGTACATGTAAATTTTAATAACTTAATTCAAAAAAATGAATTTGTAAAAATTTGAATATCACTAATGAGTTGTATAGTTTTATACTTCTAGTTTAGCATAAAATCATATCTTGATTATATTAAAAGATGAATCATCATGGTGAGGATGATTATCATCCTCATTTACATTAATGTTTCATAAAGTTTAAAGGATTGATTGGTAAAATTTAAAATGATTTTTCTTTACTTCCTTTGTTTTATGGAATTTGAGTTTAAAACTATACATGGCTTTAGGCAATATGCTTAGTTGGTTGTATATATTATTTGAGAACTACGTTTGGATCACTATGAGCTCAGCTCAGGGTACGCAGGCACTTCAGGATAAATTCCTGAGTACAGCCACACATAATTAAAAATAATATTTTCCCTTTACTGCGGATTATACGTCATTTTTATGTGATGCTTTGGACAAAATTATTATTATTTGTATAGAAATCAAATGTATTAATTGAAATTTTATAGTAGAAATATGAGGGGGTGTTACACATTTTGAAGTGCAAAATTCTTCACCCAATTCACCATTCTTTGTACACTCCTACCCACTAGGCCCTGTCCCTGATTATAAAACTACTTCTCATTACTGTCCCGTATCCCGGTGGGTATGTAATTCTACATAAAAGTTAGGGGTCTGTTTGGTTGGTAAAAAATTTCACCATTTTCAATTGGGTGGGGCTATTTGCAGCCCACCTTTTACTGAAGGCAGCCCATTTTCTAAGTACAACCCACCGATTTGTATTTTTACTAAAGGCAGCACAATTAAAATATAATTAATATACCCATTTTATCCCTCTTCTAAATACAACCCATTACATAACAGAAATACTATAAGCAGCCCATCATATTTCAACATTTATAAAATGACCATTTTACCCCTATCACCAAAACAAAACCTTGAACTGTTTCTTTCCAGCGTACGTGAGTTCTTTTGCATTCAGCAACCACTCGCCGAAGAAGACACATACGGCTTCGAACTTTGTGCGTCGAACTTGGTCCTTCTACTACACGATCTTCACAGTGATAATCGTCTGCTCATCTACCATGGAAGATCATCTTAAAGAGGTTAGTTTTCAGTTTGTGAGTACCCTAAACACTTTAGTTTTAAGTTTGTTTGTATATGTTTGGTAAACATTATTTTTGGAATAAATATTCATCAAAACATGAAAGGTAACACTTTATAACCATCATAGTATGATGTTGTTACGAAAAAAACTCATATTTCGATCGCAAAAGTGAAAAAAAAAAAAAATTGTGTTCGCGATCGCATTCAGCCTGGTATTGCCGAATAGTTAGCTTTATTATTCGATATTTGATTGCCGAATGTTATTCCTTATATTCGATAATATGTTACCGAATACTTATGTTATACAATTTTTCCTTCAACCGAATATAGTATGATATATTCGACAGTATGCAACCGAATATAGCTAATAATATTCGGCCATATGTTACCGAATGTGGTATTTTTTCAAACAAATTTCATGCGCTAGGTCCTATTAATAATTTTTCTAACTTAATTCCATATCATGCAGTCACAGTTACAGATAGTTGTGGACACCCCATTTTTACCAATTATTTCTACCATGTGTTCATGCAAATGATTAACTAGAATAGCTGATCATTTGGTGAGGAATTGGCCTTGTAAAGACCAAATTGCCCAAATTGCCCTTTTCTGAGGAAAAGGACAATTCATTATTTCATGTGTACATTTGGATTGGAATCAACCCATTTGTATTGTATTTGACTTTTGAGGTGTTTTAGAACATCCTTGTAAATTTTCATAGCATTCTGATGAGAGCTCGATAGGTAATTAGGGTTTTTGCGACTTGAAGGGCATTTTCGTCCTTTTTCTCGTATAATTTCCGAATGACCTCCGAATTCGAAACGGATTGTTTCATGAGGTTTATATGGATGTGGGGAGTGTATTTGGAGTGCCAATTGAACCTTTGATTGGTTGGGATAGATTCGCCCAAAATCGATCCCACGGGTAAGAATGAGTTGAATTAGGGTTTTGTTCAAATCGACCGTGAATTGGTCATTTTCACCAAAATGAAAGATTTTCAAATCATGTTTTCAAGTACCAATTTCATGTTAAAACCATGTTTTTAGAAGTGGTGCAAGCCTAATTGATCAATTTTACAAAACAAAGAACGGTTATATGACCAATTTTGGCACAACCGGGTCAATTTGCTAGCTTTTTGCTAAAACCCTTGACCATGGTCAATTGATTTTAGGCAATTGTACGGAAAGATTTGCTTCTCGAGCTAGAAAGTAATCGGA
>JAESVK010070516.1:2177-15283 GCA_017140935.1 Hamamelis virginiana
TTAGTTTATTAAAATAGTTTTTTTTTTTTTTTAGATAGTTTTATATTCTTAATATTAGGTTTGTATTTTAATTATGTCTTGTTTGGGATGATATGACTTGTGTTCGAGGGAGCATGCAAAGGAAAGTCCCTTCCCTTGTGATTAAATATCAAGTTTTGATGCATATTAGGTTGCATTTAGTACATATTTTTATCATTTTTTATTCATTATTTTAGGGTTTTGAGTACACTTTTTGGTTACTTTCAAATCTGTCCATGGATTTAAAGTGACCTAAAAGTGTATTAAAACTCACTTTTTAGGCCAAAATCAACATAGAAACATGCCTAGGTTCACATAGAATAATTAGATTGCATTTAGGACACTTCCATGCATTATTTATACTTTTGATGATATTTTTTTTTTTATTTTCCAGAAATTCCAGCATGCATATTTTAGTGTTTTAGGTATTTAGACTAACCTAGGATTAGCTAGAAACCCTAGGATTAGGGGGATCACTTGATCCCACTTAAGACTATCCTTTGTTGTAAGAATTTTTATAGTAATAGAGTTCTACTTAGTTTAGGATTCTACTTCGAGAACAACTCTAAAATTTTGAAAGTGTTTAAAACGAAATGAAATTCCATCTTTTATGCAAAAAAAAAAGTGTTTTGATCAAATCCAAACTCTCGAAGCTAGAGTTCTACTTGGTTTAGGATTCTACTTCGAGAAGAGTCCTAAAATTTTGAAAGTATTTAAAACGGAATGAAATTCCATCTTTTATGCAAAGAAAAGTGTTTTGATTAAATCCAAACTCTCGAAGCTAGAGTTCTACTTGGTTTAGGATTCTACTTCGAGAAGAGTCCTAAAATTTTGAAAGTGTTTAAAGCGGAATGAAATTTCATCTTTTATGCCAAGAAAAGTGTTTTAATCAAATCCAAATTCTCGAAGTTAGAGTCCTAGATAAGATAGAATTCTTTTGGCTATATGGTTCATTACAATAGGAGAGTCCTAAAGTAATCGAACTACGTGGACTTTGATCTTTGTCAAGCAATTGATAAGGTACGTAGGCAGTCAATAGGGCGCAAGTCCAGTCTTAGGTTGACTTCTAGTCTCCTAAGACCATTAGGATTATGTATATTTTCATACTATGTATTATTATTATATATTATATATCATATTTTGTGATTGATTAGATAACTAGGATTGTTTTGAAAAGATTTTGATAAAGCCCAAATCTAATTAGGAGACCTTTAATTAGGGCGAGGTGGGTGCCTACAAGGAGATCCTTGGAACCTTCCCACTTCGTAACCTAACCCCCGAATCCAACTTTGATTCAAAAGACCATGCTTTTCCAAATTATGGGGTCAATGTTTTATTGAAAATAAAACTCTTTTTTGTGGTTTCCTTGTTCCCTAAAAATAAGGTGGCGACTCCTAGTTTTTACAAACTCTCATCCATTTTTCAAAAAACCCTATCTTGAGTGGATAATAGAGAAGGATAAATGTGGATAATAGAGAAGGATAATAGAGAAGGATAAATCGAGACGGATAAACATCATCCACAATCCACTCAAGATAAACATCACTCCAAGAGTGAACGAGAGGGCCTCCCGATCCAGGTTGGCTGGTTCACAGACTGGCGACTCCACTGGGGATGTCGAGGGCTAAACTCCAATTAATTATTTTTGGGCTTTTCAATTTCTTAATTAAAATCAATCACTTGCATTTGTATGACTGTGTGACTTTAATTCCTGTATTGTGTGCGCATTGACTCTGCATGTTTAGGACGTAGTATGCTATAGCCAACGATGAGCCTAGCCCTGGGCCCGGTTTCTTTGACTCTCGGGTTCCATGTATGCGAAAGCCATCACCCTTCTTGCCAAGTACCTTCGGGTATATCAAACGGACCAATCACGTACTGTTGGACCCACGCGGCATTCCTGATGTCACATGTGGTTAGGTATATCGATTGGACCGAGCGAGTAAGGGACACTTATCCTACCCTTTGCATTAATCCATATAGACTGTCTCTGTAAGACACATATCCTACGCCACTTTTAAGCACATTATTGTTACGTTATGCTGCCGGATTTTACCCCCGGTTTTGTATGAGCCATGATTGTGAAATGTGTAGAACCACTAGGACCTGGATCTGTAGGACTAAGCCTTTATGAATGCCCTAAACTCTTAAGGAATGTATCCTCAAAGAGTCAAGGTACCTAATGAAGGCTAGTACCCTATAGGTTCTTGAGCTTAGGCCTGTTGTAGTGTTATGCTGCCCGATTAGTGGTATTAGGAGCAGACGCGAGACATAAAATATAAGACTAGGCTTTAGGCCCATGTCTTTTGGATACAAGAGCTAGGTCCGCTGTGAGTTTAGGATGTGGGATTTAGACCCATGTCAATTGGATAGAAGATATAAGCCTGTGGTAAGATTGAGATGTGAGCTGTAAGAATGAGATTCGTACTCAGGCCTTAGGCCCATTTTTCATAGAATATGAAGGTTGATCTGTAGGCTTTAGGCCTATACTTTTGTGAGCATGTGAGATTATCCTTATTCATCCCTTTTCACACTAGAAGCTCTTAGTTGATTCAAACATTTTCCTTTTCCCAGCATTCTGGCTTGGCGTCGTGATTCTAGCGGTCGGTTATTTAAAGGTCTACCTGTCGATTCAAAGATGTCTAGTAATGAGGATCATACCCTTACCGCCATTGGAAATAGTGGAAAGACGACTGATGAGAAGATTGAGGCACTCTTAAAAGTGGTTCAAGAGTTAGTTCACCAGAAAGAAGAGGAGGATAAGGTGCGAGCCCGTACTAATCCCTTGTTTGAGAATGTCGATGAAGAAGAATGTTTCCTTAGATCAAAGATAGTTGTTGAACCCATTAGGCCCGGTGCAGAATTTGTTCAACCTGTTGATCTGGAAAAAGAGTCCAAGCCCAAGACCCCTGCTTTCTTTTCCACTGAGCCTATAATGTTGAGTAGCAAGGTTGAAGCCTTGGAAAAAGCCTTGAAAGGTATTAGGAAGTCTAATGATCTGGTGGACATGTCTTCATTGCCTCTGTTCCCCAAGGCCCGTATGCCCACTCATTTCAGAATGCCTGAGTTAGAGAAGTTTGATGGAATGGGTTGTCCTAAGACCCATCTGAAGATGTACGTGAGAGCCATGCACCCACAAGGGGCTGATGATGACTTGCTAGCCCAAATGTTCCATGAAACACTGGCTGGATCCACTCTAAAGTGGTTTCTGTCACTAGATGAATCTAGAATGAAGACATGAGAGGATGTATGCATTGAGTTCAGTAATCATTACCGGTATAACACAGAGGTTGATATCACTAGGAGAGATTTGGAGACTGCTAAACAAGAATCAAGAGAAACTTTCTCTGCCTTCCTCATCCGCTGGAGAGCCAAAGCTTCTAAAATGGCTAACCGCCCTGAGGAAGAAGAACAAATCCGCATGGTAGTGAAGAACTTGCTCCCAGTGTATCACAAACACATGTTTTTCCAATATCTCCCAAATTTCCGAGCTCTAGTCGCTGCAGGTACCCAAGTAGAGGACGCTCTAGCCGATGGAGCTCTTCGAACTGATGAACCCTACAAGAATCGCCGACCTGTCATCAATGGAAAGGCTACCGAAGTCAATGCCATATCTCAGCCTGCTCCATTTACTCAACCATTTTCCTTAGGAAATAAATTATCCAGAAAATTCACTGAACTCTATATGCCAGTGGAAAAGGTTTTCGAGAAATTAAAAGCTCGAGGCCTGCTCCAACCTCTGGAACCCAGACCTACACCCAACCCATTACCCAAAAACTACAATGAAAATGAATACCGCTATTTCCATCAATCCAAAGGCCATATTACCAACCGTTGCTTCCGTCTCCGCCATGAAATCCAAGACCTCATAGATAACAAAACCATTTCCCCACCTTCTCAACCCAATGTCACCCAAAATCCACTTCCTACCCATGCAGTCCCACCACCAGCAAATATCAATGTTATCCATGCCGACCCTTATGTCCATTGTGAGCCTATCCGCCCTCACCCTTCATTCCCTACTTCCATAACTGAAATGTTTCATCACTGTCAAGCCCATGGGCTCATCACCACATACAAGCCAAAACCCAAAAAACTTTACTGCCTATACCATGCCACTTCTAGCCATGACACGGAATCATGTGATACATTGCGGAATATAGTACAAGGGTTCATTGATCAAGGTCTGATTGAAATCCCTCAACCCTTCACTAGCCCAATGAGGCTTTATCGTTCATGGAGACAGTTTGAGAAAGATATATTCCTGGGTTTTAGTTCGAATGGGTTTCCCAAGCCTCGCAAAGTGGATCAGTCGTCAAAGAATGGTACTAGTCAGTGGGCTCTCAAAGAAAGATTTGAAGCTAGGGATTCTTGTGTGGATTTGTTGACAGAAAGGAGTGGAAGGTTCAGCTTCTACGTTCTCTACCCTAAAAAGTCTTGTGAAGCTGAAATGACAAAGACTGAACCCATTAGACCTAAAGCTAGAACTAAGAAAGCCTTCTCCAAGACTGGGACTAGCCAATGGGAGTTGCGAAAAAGATATGCGGCCGGAGATCCCGAAGTGGGCCTGTTAGGGGAACCTAGTAGGAAGTTCGACTTCTATGTCCTTTACCCTAAGATGGAGACGCCTATATTTGAAAAATCTACCTATGAAGAATCCATTGCTCCCTCTGGTTGGGATAATAACCCTGACTCACTTAAAGAAGACATTCCTGTGACTCAGATTGAACCCGAAGATCCAAACCCTATTTGTTTTGAGAAAGCTAGCCAGAATATCTATAGGAAATATTTCACAACCAAGATCACCGATGCGAATGGGGAAACCCATTACCAAACCGTCTATCCAAGGCAACCATGGATCACCCAGTATTTCGGATCAAGTTCGACTTCTGCCGAGTCTACCATAGATGATGGGTCAGAGAATGAGATTGATATCATAGAGTGGGAAGATTTGATGAGCACACCCGAGGAAATAGCAGATATTTGGGCCAGTGATGAGGAAGATGTTAACCATGTCACTAGAGGAGGTCGTCATTTTAAGCCCGCCAACTTAGAATTCGACAATCCTTTGGGAGAGTTAGAAAGACCTCAACGTACCGAAGTTCAAGAGGAAGAGGAAGAGATACTGAAACAGCTTAAGCGTACTCAAGCCAATATCACCATCTGGGGACTTTTAATGGCTTCTCAAAAGCACAGGTAGACAGTACTAAAGCTACTCAACCAGGTTCAGATTCCCATCGATACTTCACCAGAGGTTTTAGTCAGTTTGGTTAGTCCAGTTCAGCATGGGCAGTCAATATCCTTCACTGAATCAGATCTTCCAAAGAAAGGATCTCATCATTTGCAAGCCTTGTATGTCACAGTGGATACTATGGGCAAGTGAATTCTAACAGTATTGATAGATAATTGGTCAACTTTAAACGTATGTCCTCTCAGCATCGCCACTTCCTTGGGCATCGAACCGTCAGAATTCAAACCGTCAGGGCAGACTGTGAGAGCATATGATAACACTCGAAGAGAAGTAGTGGGCATGGTCACTTTATCTCTAGCTATTGGGCCTGTAGAATTCCAAGTCGATTTCCAAGTACAAGACGTACCTGCTTGTTTCAATCTTCTACTTGGTAGACCATGGATTCATCCAATTGGGGCTGTGCCTTCTTCCCTCCATCAAAAGGTTAAGTTCCCCTACAAAGGCTCAGTGGTAACATTGAAGGGAGATTCTGAGATCACTCCTACCCGTGTACCTATCTGTGAGATCAAACCAGAGATCGAAGAAGTAACATTGACAGGCTTTGAATACATACAGTGTGTAGAGGTTGAATCTGGATGTAAAGAGAAGATAGTGCTAGACTGCAGTCCATATGGGAATATACAAGTGGGTCAGATCATGAAGAACATGGGTTTCTTTCCAGGAATGGGCTTAGGTCGTCGTCATCAAGGCACGTCTGATTCTATCGAGTACCCCTCAGCAATTTATCCTTTCGGATTGGGTTATCAAAGTACTAAAGTTGACAGAAAAGAGATGGCACAGAAAAGAAGAGAAAGACAGTTGGCTAAAGAAGAGGGACGAATCCCTAACCTCACTTTGAAACCTTACCGGCCCACTCTGAATGGGGCTTTTGTCAAAGAAGGGGATGATTTCCCTTATTGTGGGTTCCCCGAGCCTATTTACCTTGAAGATCAGAAAGCTAGAGTTCCTGGGTTCGAAATCTTCTTCAACACACCATTACCTCTCTCTCCAACTACCATCACAGCCGAAAAGCATACAGAGTTTGACTGGGTTGACCATGTGGATGAAGTCGCCATAGGGGCTATGTTCAAAGAGATCGCTTGCATCGAAGAGCATGTTCGTAAACCCGATCCTATTCACCTCATTGAAGAAACCTCCAATCCATTGACCAACTGGAGCCTTGAATATAAGCCTTGAGTTGAAGACTCAGTCGCAGAAGATTCACTACCATCAGATGATAGCTTGTAGGATTTCTATACTTTCTTTCCATAGGATCATAGAATAAGACTCTTGTTTTTCCTTTTTCAATAAAATCATCCCTCCTTTGTTAAGAGGCGAATGATAGCTTAGTTTTTGTTATTCTTCTTTCTTCACGATTAATAAAATACTTTTTTTTCTTCATTCTTTGCATTTGCAGCTTATCTCTTTTGTCTTCTATGAGTATATATGGCATGAATATAGATCCTAGAGAGGATGTTTCCCCTGAGTTTGAACAACGAAGGGAAATGGAACATGCTCGACCCAATATGGATGAATTAATATCAGTTAATTTAGGATCTGATGAATCGCCTAAAATAATTAACATTGGGGCAACTCTGTCATCACAAGAACAAGAAAAATTGGTAGGATTGTTGAGAGAAAACATAGAAGTATTTGCATGGTCGTACAAGGATATGCCAGGAATAGACACTGACATAGTACAACACTTTATCCCTACTAATCCGAGGGTTAAGCCGGTGAAGCAGAAATTAAGAAAAATGAAGCCAGAGTGGGCCCTGAAAATCAAGGATGAAGTAGTAAAACAGATGAACGCTGGATTTCTCCAAGTAGTGGAATACCCCGAGTGGTTAGCTAACATTGTGCCGGTGCCTAAGAAAGATGGGAAGGTTAGAATGTGTGTAGACTTCCGAGATTTGAATAAGGCGTGTCCTAAAGATGATTTCCCATTGCCACACATAGATATCCTGGTAGATAGCACCGCCGGTCATGCTCTGTTATCCTTCATGGACGGGTTCTCAGGTTATAATCAGATAAAGATGGCCCCTCTAGATATGGAGAAAACTTCCTTCATCACTCAATGGGGGACCTACTGTTATCGAGTTATGCCCTTTGGCCTAAAGAACGCCGGTTCTACCTATCAGAGGATGGCAACCACCTTATTACATGATATGATTCATAAGGAAGTGGAGGTATATGTGGATGATATGATCGTGAAGTCTAAGAATCGAGAAAGTCATTTTGATGCTCTAAGTAAGTTCCTTCAAAGAATTAAGCAATATAACTTGAGATTGAATCCTCAAAAGTGCGCCTTCGGAGTAACTGCGGGGAAGTTGCTAGGGTTTATGATCACTCAGAAAGGAATAGAAGTCGACGCGGGGAAGATTAAAGCCATCACGGAGATGCAGCCGCCGAAGACAGAAAAAGAGATTCGAGGATTCTTAGGCAAAGTTCAGTTTATCAGTCGATTCATAGCACAGCTGACCATGATTTGTGAGCCTATCTTTAAGCTTCTTAAGAAAGATATGCCCACGAAGTGGAATGATGCGTGCCAAAAAGCCTTGGAAACCATTAAGAGGTATTTGAGCAACCCACCAATATTAGTTCCCCCGCGACAAGGTGAGCCTCTGCTACTTTATTTAGCACTCACTGAAACTGCGATGGGAGCTATGTTAGCTCAGTATCTCCCAGAATCTTGAAAGGAGAATGCAGTGTACTATTTGAGTAAGAAGATGACTGACGATGAGGTTAAATATGACGCATTAGAGAAGATATATGTGGCATTGGTGTGGGTTATACAAAAGCTCCGCCATTACATGCTGTCTTTCCACGTGCAACTCATTAGTCGCATGGACCCCCTGAAGTACTTATTGGAGAAACCAGTGTTATCTTATAGAACAGTCCCTTGGTTATTGCTATTATCAGAGTTCGACATTCAATATGTGGTGCAGAAATCAGTGAAAGGGAGAGCAGTGGCAGAGTTTCTAGCAGAACATCAGTCGTCAGTAGAAAGACCATCTGAGTACCAGTTTCCCGACGAAGAGATTCTAGAAGTGAGTAAGGAGCCTTGGAAAGTTTTCTTTGATGGGGCTCATAATAAAAGAGGATGTGGAATAGGCGTGTTGTTAGTCACACCGGGGAATAACTTGATACCATTATCTGTCAGGTTATCCTTTGATGCCACTAATAATATAGCCGAATATTAAGCTTGGATCCTAGCATTGGAAGCTGCCTTGGAATTGGGTGTGGAAGAGTTGAAAGTATATGGGGATTCTGCCTTGATCATATGTCAGACTAGAGGAGAATGGAAGACTCGGGATAAAAAGTTGTTACCATATCATGAATACTTAGAAACTTTGGTGAAAGAATTCCGTCGAATTGACTTCTTTTATCTGTCTAGATTAAAGAATAAATTTGCGGATGCCTTAGCCACTCTAGCATCCATGGTAGATATCCCTAAAGATGAAGGTGTAACTCCTCTCATTATTGAGTCCCGAGAAGAACTGGCCTACTGTTGTGTTATACAAGAAAGATAGCCGAATGATGGAAAGTCATGGTACTATGATATCCAAAAGTTTGTAAAAAAAGGAGAATATCCGAAAGAGGCGTCATCCGTGGACAGAAAAACCATAAGAAGGTTAGCCAGTCAGTATATTCTGTGTGGGGGGAAGCTGTATCGGAGATCACATGATGGAGTGCATCTATTGTGCGTCAATGAACAAGAAGCTGAAAGAATAGTATTGGAAATGCATGAAGGGGCTGGGGCTCCGCATATGAATGGATGCATGTTAGTTAAGAAGATTGTGAGACTAGGGTATTACTGGTCAACCATGGAGAGGGATTGCCATTTACATGTCAAGAAGTGTCATAAATGTCAAGTGTTTGCAAGTGGAAAACATCAACCCTCGATGCCACTCACTACCATGTCTTCGCCATGGCCATTTGCAACATGGGGCATTGACATCATTGGCAAAGTAACCCCCGCAGCATCAAACGGACACGAGTACATCCTGGTCGCCATAGATTATTTCACCAAGTGGGTAGAAGCTGCATCCTATAAGACATTGAATGCTAAGCAAGTAGCAAAGTTCATACAGAATAATATCATCTATCGATATGGAGTGCCCCACGAGTTCATCTCTGATAATGGACAACATTTCCGAAAAGAAACCGAAGCGCTCCTACAGAAGTATAGTATCAAGCATCATCGCTCATCTCCTTATAGACCACAGACGAATGGGGCTGTCGAGAATAAGAATCTCAAGTCGATTTTGAAAAAGACTACCGAGACTTACAATGACTGGCATGAGAAATTACCACTAGCACTGTGGGGATATCGTACTTCCATTAGATCATCGACCGGGGCTACACCTTTTTCGCTCATATATGGAATGGAAGCTGTATTGCCTATAGAGTTAGAAGTCCCATCGTTAAGAATTTCCATGGAGAGTTAACTGGCAGAAGTAGAATAGGTGAGAAACCGGTATGAAGTGTTAGCTCTACTGGATGAAAAGCGATTAAGGGCACTGTACCACATTCAGGGGTATCAAAGAAGAATAACCAAGGCGTTTGGCAAAAAAGTGAAGCACAGAGGTTTGAAGAAAGGAGATCTGGTACTGAAGGAGATCCGAGCACCGATCCATGACCCGCGAGGAAAGTTCAAGCGCACATGGGTAGGCCCTTAAATCATCAGAGAAATATTATCAGGCGGAGCCGTGAAGATTGAAGACATTGATGGGAATGAATTCTCTCAACCTACCAATTTGGATCAATTGAAGAAGTACCACATATAAAATAAAAAAGTAATAAAATATAAAAAAAAAAAGAGCCCGTTAGGTAGAAAACCCGAAAGGGCTGCCTAAGCAAAAGTTAGGGTATTCAAATATAAAAAAAATCAAGCTCGCTAAGTAGAAAACCTGAAAAGGATGCTTAGGCAAAAGTTAAAGCAAATAAATAAAAAAAAATATAAAAATGGACTTCTTCAATTTTATTCATGAACTACGAAGACCTGATTCCCCAAATATCACAAAGAGTTAGAAAAAAATGACAAAGCATTGTATCAAGGATGGGGATACGTAGGCAGCCCATAAAGTTACTTCGGGTGCGGTCTATTTCTTGTAAAAACACCAAGAGTTTGGTTCAATTATAATTATTAAAAGATTATTTGTTGAGATTTTAATAAAATTGATATTTATTCATCCATAAAGGGTAGAAACCTTTTTAAAGATCTATTACATGCCATGTGTACTCATAATTCCTACTTTCTTCAAATCTTACATTGCCTTGAAAAGTAAAATATTTAATCCCTAATCTACTCTAAGTCCTTCTCGCTCCGTGGGCTTGGGCTTCATTCTCATATTCTCTATTTCTCTTAACTCATGACGCATCTGATGGAAGTGATGAACCTGTCGACTGAGCGACAACTCGAGAACCATAAACGAGGCTTTGAACCTTATCCTTCATAGCCTGCACCTTCAAACCCAAGTCTTGTTTAAGCCAAGCCCGATACTCCCCATCAAGCCTAAAAGGCCCATTGCGATCTCCTACCTGACTCATACATAAACCTGAAGCCCATTTCTTCATAGCCCAAGATACCAAAGAATGAGTAGCCGCCTTAACCCCATGAACATGCCCTTTGAGAGGGAGATTGATTTGAGCACGGCCCATCTGGCGAAGCACCCGAGAAGCCCAGTAAAATGATGTATGCTTTAGGCCCATAAGCTTCACCTGACAACATCCCGAAATGTGTAGTACATACTCTTCACCACAATCCCATATGGCCACATGCCACTGAATATCTTCCCAAGTCAGAGAAGAGAAGAAGATAATCATATCCTGAATCGAGCGATGCTCAAGAAACAAAAGCTTACGCGAACAATAGGTATGGGACAAGTGTTTGGGCCCATCGAGAGGAGTGATCAGCCTGAGTCTCTCAAACAACCACATCTGAAGAAGAATGGGGCTACCCGTAATGCAAGAAGCAGAGTTGGAGTGGAAGTGGTCAAGCCCATTTAGAGTTTCAGCTAGCACTAGAGGGATGATGTTATGAGACTTCGACAATGGCAGAATGAGCTCACATGTTTCAATAGGTATGAAAATGGTTCCGTTCGAAACAAAGAAACAACCCACTATGCATAAAGCGAGTGCGTACTGGGTAGGCCTATGAAGAGCTAGTGGTTTTCCCCCTTCCCTCAAGAAAAATGAAGCTAGTTTGAGAAGATCAATGGAGTTTTCATGGATATATGAAGAAGCTTCCCTAGGTATGAGTTCAAAAAGAGAAGAAAAGGTTTGGAAATAACCTCGATGAATGGTAGGAAAGATGAAAGGACCATTAACAGAAATATTCATCTAGGCACAAAACTCTTCAAATAAAGGACATACCTCTTCATAATTAAAGCGAAACACATGAAGATCAGAGTCCCAGAAGTGGATCACAGAGTTGAGAAGTTTGTCTTCAAGCTTCACATGACAGAGAAAGAACCATGAAGACAAGCCAAATCGTTCGAACACCCTCTTATCTTCTGCCTGCATTCTTGTTATGAATAGGTTGATAATCAACTTGAGAGCTTCCATTGTATTTAGGGTAATGAAAATGAGCCTAGAGATGTGTTTTTATAGCTTTTTGGCAAAAGAATCAAGTTAGAAGCAAACTAGAACATTCAAGAAGTTAAAAAGTGTCAAAATAATCAAAAAATGGTGAACCAAGGTCAATGACCATCCTCCAAAGGACGGCCAACCGTCCCCTAGGGATGGCCAACCATCCATGGAGGGATGGACATCCATCCTTGATCTCAATTTTTGACTAATTTTGACCTTTTTGAGATTTTTTAACGTCCGGTTTGACTTTTCGCTCAATTTTCGTCAGTTTTGACCCTTTTTCGAGTTAAAATTGAACCAAAAAGCAATTGAAACATATTTGTATTCTCATTAGGATAAAATTACATGCCACTCAGGGTTTTTAGTGCATACATAGAAAAAGAATTGCATAGAAAATCCTAAGTAGGCCTCCTATAGGCCTAATAGTACAAAATCATCTCCGCCGGGATGATTTCCTCGTTCCCTGTGAACCTGACACCTCGTGATCCTCACTCGATCCATGGCTCTCCTGTGAAGGCTGGCTCGAAGCCTGCAAACCCAAAGTTTGGGTGAAATTGGTGAAGAATGAAATTGTTGGTGATTGAAAGAATAAAGAGAAAGTTACCTGTTTTGACTCATTTTCTTTCAATTTTTGATTTAAGAAAGTGCATTTGATTGAGATTGAATGATATTTGATGATTGAATGAGGAATCAAGAGAATTTGGTGCATACCAAAGTGAGAATTAAGTGATTGTGAATAGGAAAGTTCACATGAAATGATGAATTTTTGGTTAAAAACCATGAGATTTAGAAATGAATGAATGAAAAGATTGTGTAATCAAGTTTATAATCTTGAAATGATTAGGAATACATTTGATTTGGTAAGCTTGTGAGATCCATGAAGGGAATTATAAAAGTAAGTAAACCCATGAGGGGGGGCTAATGAGAAAAGCCCATTTTGGAAGCCCAAATCCATAAGTCTTTGTGAAGTTGATAAAATATACATGAAATGTATATAAGAATGATATATGGTTGATGTTAAGATATGATATGATGATTGGAAATGCAATTTCCAAAAGGATTGATAATCCTTAAGATAACTAGAAATGCAATTTCTAGTAATGAGTCGTAGACTCTCAAAATTTTATCATGATTGGAAATGCAATTTCCAAAAGGAGTGATAATCCTTAAGATAACTAGAAATGCAATTTCTAGTAATGAGTCGTAGACTCCCAAAATTTTATGATGATTGGAAATGCAATTTCCAAAAGGATTGATAATCCTT
>JAESVK010070517.1:1259-25722 GCA_017140935.1 Hamamelis virginiana
CTATTCCGCTGCGAATCCATGTCTGTGGTTTTTCACAGAACCTTTCACAATCCACTAATTGGATGGCCCGATGGCCCGATAAATTAGTGAACAAGTGAGATCACATGTTCAATCCACTAATTCGATGGCCCGATTGCCCGATAAATTAGTGAACAAATGAGATCACATGTTCAATCCACTAATTCGATGGCCCGATCGCCTGATAAATTAGTGAACAAATGAGATCACATGTTCAATCCACTAATTCGATGGCCCGATCACCCGATAAATTTGTGAACAAGTTAGATCACATGTTCAATCCACTAATTCGATGTATGGAATTATATGTAAGGCATCTCAAGTGTTTAACCTTGCATAGCTCAAAGACAAAAAAATTTGCTCATATTGCATTAGCATATATACCTTTGGAACCTTGAAAAATGTTTTTGAAACTAGGTCAAATGTTCCTTTGAATTCTTAGTTAACTAGCTTATTTGTTGATGGTTGATTTAGACTTAAGAATATCAGAAAATATGCTCAAGAACATGCCTAGTTGACTAACACCTCTAGTTTAGTCGACTAAACATGATCCATTAGCCAAGACTTTGAGAAATCTTAGTCTAGTCGACTAAATATATAAGATAGTCGACTAACTTGTCTTCTAGTCGACTAACTCTCTTGTCCAGTCGACTAAAATCTTGGCAGTAGCCAAAGTTTTGAAATGCAGCAATGCTAGTCGACTAACCCTTTTGTCCAGTCGGCTAACCATGCCCGGAAAGTTTTTTCCTGAGAAATTTTACAGATTTGGTTGACTAACTAGTTTTGTCTGGTTGACTAACCGTGCTCGAGAAGTTTAAATGCTTTAAAATTTTTAGTTGCTAGTCGACTAACACTTCGGTATAGTTGACTAACTTTTTTGCAAATACAAAACTGCTTTTTCCTCTTTTAGAAAATGAAGCATTAAATGTGGTCTGCTGCACCCCTCTTCTCAAATCAGATTCAATGGGATTTCAAACGGCCATTTGAGACTTAGTTTATTATAAATAGAAGTATTGCTCTCATTTATTACCATCAATCAAATATTATTAAAGGCATTCATTGTGAGCATTTATCATTCAAAGCTTTCTCTTACAAATCCCTTAAGCTATTCTAGTTAATCATTTGAGAAGCTATTAGTTGAGCTTGTACTTGTGTAAATCATCTTGTGGAAGCATTTATTGTACACAACAAATCTTATATATCTTGTGAGCTAAGGGTTTGGTTGTAACCCTAGTGGAGCTTAGATTTTGTTAGTTAAAATCAAGCCTAAGTGAGATTGAATGCTTTGGTAGCATTGGTGCTTATTTTCTGCCATTAAAGAAGATTGTTGGTGCTAATCTTCCACTGTGAAAGAAGATTGTTGGTTGTAAAGGTTTCTCTACCTTAAATGAGAAATCCATAGTAGATTGAAGAATCTTTGGACTTGGTGCTTAAGGCGTGGACGTAGGCGGAGTCCGAACCACGTAAAAATCATTGTGTTTGATTTTTCTAACTCTATCTCTCATTTCCAATTAATTGTTTATATATTTATGCTTCTGCTGAAATTAATTGGACCATAAATTTTATTTGGTAATATTTGCTTTAAGTTTGCCAAAACCCTATTCACCCCCTCTCTAGGGTTATATAAATTGGGACAACAATTGGTATCAGAGCAAGTGCTCAATAGTTGATTGTTTTCTTGAGCTAAAGATTAATGGCAAATGTTAGAGAATCGAGCTTTTCACAAGGTCATTCCGTTGACCGACCTCCTTATTTTAATGGTGAAAATTATAAATGTTGGAAAAATAGAATGTAAATATAGATTGAATCTTATGACATGGCTGTTTGGAGAGTAATTATGAGATGTAATCGTGTCATCTACACCACTGCTGAAAATGGCGCTCAAGTTCCCAAAGATATGGATAATTGGAGTGAAAGTGACATGAAGCTACTTCAAGTCAATTCTAGAGCAAAAAATGTACTCTATTGTGCCGTGAACGACGATGAATACAATCGCATTTCTAGATGTGATACCGCTCAAGAAATGTGGAAAAAGCTTGAGGTAACGTATGAAGGAACAAAACAGGTAAAACATTCTAAACTCATTATGGCTATGCGTGATTATGAATTATTTAAGATGGAAGAAAATAAAAGTGTTAGTTCTATGTTTACTCGTTTTACTCACATTATTAATGATATGAAAGCTCTTGGTAGAATAATTACAAATTGGGATATTATTTCAAAGATTCTTGTAGTTCTTCCAAAGTCATGAGAATCAAAAGTTACGGCTATTCAAGAATCGAAAGATTTGGATACACTTGACATGGACGATCTTTTTGGCTCTCTCTTGACTCATGATACTACCTTGAAGAGACAAGAAGAAGAAAAGCCAAAGAATAACCTTGCTCTTAAATCCACCTCTGATGATGATGTTAGTGATGATGAATGTGCTGAAAAAGATATTAAGATATGGCATTCATCAGGAGAAAAGTTTAGAAATTCTTGAGAAGAAGAAGAGCTCTTGGGAAGCTCAACCAAAGTGGAAGCTCAAACAATCATGACATTAATTGCTTCCATTGCAAAAAGCGGGGACATAAAATTGCAAATTGCCCCATCAAGAAAAAAGAAGAGAAGAAGGAATATCGAAGAAATGATAGAAGAAGGAAAGCCATGAATGCCACAACTTGGGATGAAGTCATCGACGCAATTGAAAGCGATGATAATTCTCATGAAGAAACGACGAATTTTTGTCTCATGGCAAATGAAGTTGATGAAGTATCCTCTAGCTCTAATTCATCTTTGAACAAAGCTCACAATATCTTAATGAAAAACCTCACTACTATCACAAGTGAAAAATTAGCATTGCATGATCAAAATTTGATTTTAGTTAAAGAGATTGAAACATTGAATGGTAAAATTGAGAAAATTAGAAATATTTCATCCACTTCAAATTATTCAAATAATTGTGAGTCCTTAAAAGATGAAAACATAATTTTGAAAAATCAAATTAAGGACTTAAACAAAATTATTTTCAAATTCACAAGCAATGAAGAAATTTCAAAAGATTACTAGAAGCTCAAAAAGTTGGTTTCAACAAAGAAGGTTTAGGATTTGAATCCGAATCAAGTAGTAAAAAGTCTTCACTATACCTTGATTTCTTTGTTAAAGCTTCAATGCAAAAGAGTTCTAAAGATTCTCAATCTCACAACTTTTCAAACAAATATGAAAATGCTACTTGCTTATATTTTGAAAAGAAAAGGCATGTTAGATATTCTTGTCCATTTAGAGGCAAAAGAGGCATTGAGAAAATGGTTATGTAGATTCCTAAAGGAACTACAAAATTTAACATTGTAGGACCCAAGAAGGCATAAGTACCAAAGAAAGTTAGTTGATTTTGTTTTGTAGGTCTGTATGAACTCAATTCAAGACAAGGAAAAATGGTACTTGGATAGTGGATGCTCAAGGCACATGACCGATGACAAAAACAAGTTCACCTCCCTTCTCTACAATGATGGTGGCTATGTCACGTTTGGAGACGACGCCAAGGGTAAAATTATAGGTAAAGGTAAAATTGGAAATACCTCCATCATTATTGATAATGTATTGCTTATTAGTGGTTTAAAATATAACTTGCTTAGCATTAGTCAATTATGTGATAATGACTGTTTCGTCAATTTTACTTTATCATCTTGTAGTGTTCTTGATAAAAATAAAAAGAATGTTTTCATTGCAAATCATTTTAAAAATGTGTACACAATTGATTTTGATGAATTAGCACTTCAAGATGTAACATGTTTTGCCACTTTGTAAGAAACAAATTGGTTATGACATAGAAGACTTGGGCATGCTAGTATGGATTTATTGCACAATCTTTCTAAAAATGATTTAGTTAGTGCCTTACCCAAAGCTAATTTTATAAAAGACAAAGTTTGTGATGCATGCCAACTTGGAAAACAAATTAGAACAAATTTTAAAACCAAAAGGTTTCATCTCTACATCTAGACCTTTGGAGTTGCTACATCTTGATTTGTTTGGACCAAATGATGTAGAAAGTTTTGGTGGTAAACTTCATGCCTTTGTCATTGTTGATGATTTTTTAAGCTAGTGGCACTTTTATAAAACTTTGTAAAAAGATTAAAAATATTCAAGGCCACTCAATTACTCATGTGAGATGTGATAGAGGTAGAGAGTTTAAGAACCAAGACATCGAAAACTTTTGTGACAAAAAAGGTTATTCTTATAACTTTTTAGCCCCAAAGACTCCACAACAAAATGGAGTGGTTGAAAGGAAGAATCATTCATTGAAAGAGATGGCTAGAACCATGTTAAATGAACACAATCTTCCTAAATCATTTTGGGCGGAAATGGTTAACACCGCATGTTATATGGGAAATGGAGTGATTATTAGACCTAATTTGGCCAAAACTCCATATGAGCTTTGGAAGGGTCGAAAACCAAACATTGAATATTTTAAAATTTTTGGTTGTCAATGCTTTATTTTAAATGATAGAGAACATTTATCTAAATTTGATGCTAAATCCGATGAAGGTGTGTTTATTGGCTATTCTATGAATAGTAAAGTTTATCGTGTTTACAATAAACATACTCAAACGGTTCAAGAATCTATTAATGTTGTTTTTGATGAAGCTAATCCATTCTCTCTTAATCATATTGTATATGAAGATGATGTATCAAGGCCTATCCATCAAACGGAAGAAGAAATCAATTATCCCAACACAATTGACACATCTAAAGATGAGCAAAAGGATACTTCAAAGAAGACCTTACCCAAAGAAGATGTCATTTAACAAGAAGAGATTCATGAACTACCCAAAGTGTGGAAATTTGTGAGAAATCATCCAATTGATCAAGTCATAAGTAATCCTTCACAAAGGGTAAGTACTCGTTCTAATCTTAGAAATGGTTGTGGCAACATTGCATTTTGTTAGCCCTAATAAATGATCAACAAACATTACTTTAGTTACTAACAAATGGTTAAGTGTTTTGTCTCCATAGAATCAAAGACATATCTTGTTGGAGCTCAGTAACAAATCCCAAGCTTCTCAATTGTGCAAATAATCAAATTCATTAGATCATAAAGCTTATGGAGATCATCTTGAAGCCATTCCTTGAAGACCTTTGAAGTCAAGATGTCTTAGGAACTTTATGTACGGCAAACTCAATTGGTTAAACTTGCCTAGCTCAAGGCAAAAAGTTTTCTCATATTGCATTGGCATACATTCACTTTGAAAACTTGTAAAAAGCCTTGTAACTTAGTCAAAAATGCTTTTGGATGTGTAATTAACTACTTGAGATGTTAGAAGTTGATTTGGAGTTAAGAATATTAAGTTATTAGCTTTAGAACATGCCTAGTCAACTAATCCCTTAGTTCTAGTCGACTAAACATGGTCCAGTAGCTAAGTTCTTGAAAAATTCTAGTCTAGTCTACTAAACACTTTGAGTAGTCGACTAACCAATCTTATAGTCGACTAATCCTTTTGTCTAGTTGACTAAAAGCAGTCCAGTAGCCATTATTTTGAAATACAGAAGAGCTAGTCAACAAACCCCATAGTCTAGTCGACTAACCGTGCCCAGAAAATTTCCCAAACTGTTTTTAACTTAGCTAGTCGACTAACCAACCCTTGCCTAGTCGACTACAGAGCCCGGGAACTCAAATGCTTTGAAATCTAAATTGGCTAGTCGACTAATCACCTTGTCTAGTCGACTAAGGCTTCTGCAAATACAAAACGACTCTTTCCACTTTATGAAAATGAAGCATTAAATGTGGCCTGCTCCTCCCCTCTCCTCCAATAAGGTTTAAGCTTATTTCAAACGGCCATTTCAGACCTAATCCATTATAAATAAATGTATGCTTCTCATTTATTAACATCAATCTAATACCAGTCAATAGCACTCATTGTGCGCATTAATTATTTAAAGTTTTTTCTAACAAATACTTGAGCTATTCTATGTGGACACCCCATTTTTACCAATTATTTCTACTATGTGTTCATACAAATAATCAACTAGAATAGCTGATCATTGGGTGAGGAATTGGCCTTGTAAAGACCAAATTGACTAAATTGCCCTTTTCTGAGGAAAAGGACAATTCATTATTTCATGTGTACATTTGGATTGGAATCAACCCATTTGTATTGCATTTGACTTTTGAGGTGTTTTAGAACATCCCTGTAAATTTTCATAGCATTCTGGTGAGAGCTCGATAGGTAATTAGGGTTTTTGCGACTTGAAGGGAATTTTCGTCCTTTTTCTCGTATAATTTCCGAATAACCTCCGAATTCGAAACGGATTGTTTCATGAGGTTTATATGGATGTGGGGAGTGTATTTGGAGTGCCAATTGAACCTTTGAATGGTGGGGATAGATTCTCCCAAAATCGATCCCACGGGTAAGGATGAGCTGAATTAGGGTTTCGATCAAATTGACCGTGAATTGGTCGTTTTCACCAAAACAAAAGATTTTCAAAACATGTTTTTAAGTACCAATTTCAAGTTGAAACCATGTTTTTAGAAGTGGTGCAAGCCTAATTGATCAATTTTACAAAACAAAGAATGGTCATATGACCAATTTTGGCACAACCGAGTCAATTGGCTAGCTTTTTGCTAAAACCCTTGACCATAGTCAATTGATTTTAACCCAAAAACATTCTAAAAATGTGGAGGATCAAAACACGGTCGTTTTGAGCCCTGAACCATCGGATTTGGATCAAATTTGACCAAAATATGGCCAAAATATGAAAACCCTAAAATTTGGGGAAGAAAAATTGGGAAGTCACTACGGTGACCGTCCTAGCTAGGACGGCCAACCGTCCAGCCCAGGACGGCCAGCCGTCCAGGCTAGGATGGTCACCAGCATGTTCGAACCCATTTTGTATTTTTGGCATGTTTGAAACTTTCCCACTTGTTTTGGCCGATTTGGTTCGTTTTTTTGGAATAAATTCGAAGGGTTTTCAGCTGGAAAACCCTAGCATGATCAATTCTAAACCCTAGAATCATTTTTAGGGAATTGAATCCTAACCATTCAAGGATTTGAACCCTAGCTCTATATATACTACACTATGGAGTTAGAGAGAAAGAGGAGGAGAATTTTAGGGTTTTTGGGAGAGGAGGCTACAGATTGTTTGGGCTCTTCATTCTTACACCATTGAAGGGGTAAGAACTGGAGGCTAGGAGCTTGAAGGAGGCTAGCCAAGAAGGAGATCGAAGGGTAAATCCTTAACCTTGGTTCTCATTTTTCATGATTTCTTACATAACTCTATGATGATATAATGTAAGTCTTCTTGATTTTCATATAAGATGGATTCTCTCTTCCTTTTCTTTCTACTATGAGTATGTTTAACATGATAGGGTTAGTTTTATTCGTTATTTCATGTCATATGTATGATTAGGGTTAGTCTTGGTGTTATTTTATGTAAGCATGTATGATTAGGGTTAGTTTCATTATGAGTGTATGTTAGTAAGCATATTAGGGTGTCTTTTATTGTGATTAAATGCATGTTAGGATTAGTTTTTGTTATGATTTTATGTGTAGATACATGATTAAAATTAATTTTATTGTTGTTTATGTGTAGATGCATGATTAGAACTAGCTTTGTTATTATTTTATGTTAGAATACATGTTTAGGGTTGTTTAGTTTAGTTATTATTTTATGCTAGAATGCATGTTTAGGGTTGTTTAGTTTAGTCATTATTTTATGTGAATATGCATATTAGGGTTAATATGTATGATTAGGTTAGCATTGTTGTGATTTATGTTAGTATGCATGTTTAGGATTAGTTAGTTTTGTCGTGATTTTATGTATGCATGCATGAGTAGGGTTAGATTTATGGTTATTTTGTGTACAAGCATGTTAAAATAAATATTTGTGTATTCATATTGTTATTTGAATCTCTCGATGTTTAATTGATGATTTTATTGATAACATGAGTATATTAGTATGTTATTTCGACATGTGATGAGTCATGAGTCTTTTTGTTTATGTTTTATATGATTATTTAAACACTTGCCATGGATTTGATCATTTGAATATGAAAAATGTGAACGAGGGAGCGTGCAAAGGTGAGATCCTTCCCTTCTGATTTTTTTATGATTATTTGAAGCACTCGGCTTGGATTTATTGGTTTGAATATATAGAATGTGTACGAGGGAGCGTGCAAAGGTGAGATCCTTCCCTTGTGTTTAAATTAATTATGTAAGCATATTTTTGTGTAGTTTTTGATATGTTTTGCATTGTAATTTAATCAAGCATGATAGATTGTATGCTAGGGTATTTATTCATTATTAACCATGGATTAAGAATGATTTTTAGGCCATTAAAAGTGTATATTCAAATCTGTCCAGATTTGGATATATACTCTAAAATGGTTTAATTATTATTTTTAAGCCATGTTTTGCATGATTTTTGTAGTTTATTTTGTATATTCATATAGAAAGCATGCTAGGACATTTTCACATTTTTTATTCTTTATTTTCATGATTTTTAGAGTGGTTAAAGGTTAATGCTCAAATCTGTCCGGATTTGTTTATGCCTTTAAATCACTTCTAAAAATTATTTTAAGGCCAAATCCAACTTAGAAATATGCTTAGGCTCACATAGATTAATTAGTGTGCATTTAGGGGCATTTTCATGCATTTTTAGAATTAATTACATGCTTATTTGTTTAAATTTCAGCATGCATTGCATTAGTATTTTTAGGTTGTTAGATTAACTTTAAGGCTAGTTAGAGACCCTAGGATTAGGAAGGTCACTTGACCTTCCCTAGGAATTTCCTTTGTTGTAAAAGTCACACTCTGATTTGAGTATTTTGATCAATTTGAGAGTCAACCTTCGAGATATTTTATAAAAAGATTTTTGATGCAATGTTTATGAAATAAACATGATTTTATGAGATATTTGATTATTAAATGATTTTCAAAAAGATTTGAAATATTTTAAAGATTTTTATTTTGGAATGAAATTCCTCTCAATATGATTTGTTTTCTTGAAATATCTTTGAAAAAGATTTTCAATTGGAATTTAATTCTAAAGATAAGAATTATTTGGAATATTTGGATTTTATGAATGTCTTTTATTTGAAATGATTTCAAATAAATGATTTTAAACAAATAAAAACTCTCGAGGTTAGAGTCTTGAATTAGGTTGAAATACCTTTGATGATATGATCGATTACAATAGGAGAGTCCTAGAGTAGTCGAACTACGTGGACTTTGATACTTGCTAGGTGATACTAGTAAGTTACGTAGGCGCTAATAGGGCTCAAGTCCGCCCTAGGATGCCCGTAGGGTGTCCTAGGTTCTTAGGGTTTGTTTGTATATATTTTTATTATTATTAATATAACTAATATAGATAATGCATTTATATCACTATTTTTTTTGGTTGATTAGATTATCTAGGATTGTTTGCATTAAGAAATTTAAATAGCCCAAATAAATTAGAAGTCCTTTAATTAGGGCGAGGTGGGTGCCTACAAGTGAAAGCTTGGAACCTTCCCACATCGTAACCTAGCTCCCGGATCCAACTCTGGTTTGTAGACTGTCTTTTCATTGAAAATGGAGTTTGTTTTATTGAAAATAAAATATTTTTATGGTTTCCTTATTCCTTAAAAATAAGGTGGCGACTCCTTTGTTTGTTTTGATTTCTAAACCCCCCTAATCACATCGTCTGGTGATGATGTGGACCACACACCCAAAGCCCCGCCACGAGGCTGGTCCACAGAACTGGCGACTCCGCTGGGGATGTCGAGGGCTAAACTTCATTAATTTAATTGGACTATTTAATTTCTTAAATTAATTAAAATCAACCACTTGCATTTGTGTGACTGCATATCATTTTAGTTATATTAGCTGCATGTCATTGTGTGATAGGACGATGTTGCTTTGCCAAACGATGGTCTAGTCCTGATCCCTGTCTCCACTCGACACTAGGGCAATCATGACGAAGCCATCAACCTATTGTCAAGTACCCTTCGGGGTATATCAATGACCAATCAGTACTGTTTGACCCACGCGGCACGCCATGTGTCACATGTGGTTAGTTATATGGATTGGTCTGCAATAGGAACCTTTGAACCCACCTTTTGCATTAGTCCATGTAGACAGCCAAGTAGGACACTCTACCCTACAGTGCTTGCACACACCTGTTATGCTGCCGAAATTTTGACACACAATTGTACTGTTATGCTGCCGAAATTCCTTTTGGTATTTAACTGTACCGTTATGCTGTCGAAATTTTCCCTTGACACATACCTACGCCGTTATGCTGCCAAATTTCTTTTAGCACATAATTGCGTCGTTATGCTGCCGAAATTGTCCCAATTTGATGTGAGCCTTGTTTGTGAATGCTAGAACTTAAGGATATGTACCCTTGGATAAACTTTGATATTTTTAATATAGGCCTTTTATTTTAAGGATTTTGGTCCTTAGAATGAAAGGACTATTTTGAGGATGGAAGAGAATATTTTAAAGGTACATACCCTTTTCGGTGATTAGGTTGTTTTGGCTTGTTTTGACTAAGACCTTCGATTCAAAGGAAAGTGTCCCAAGAATGAAGGACTGGTCCTTGGTGTTGCTCTTTGAGCCCTGTTTGGTCAGTCATGTTTTATTTCCCTATCTGTGATTTCGATTTATTTCCTAATTTCTAAGGAAATGCCCTTGTGAAATAGGGAAGTGAATCAGAATTATGATAGGACGGTTTTCTCATTTCTCTTTTCTTCTATTTGGATAGCACCTCTTTGATAGTCTGTCAATAGGTTTTGAGTATCATGGACTTGTCTCCTTTTTCTAAAAAAAACCCATTTCATGGTGTAGAATTCTGGCCTGGCGTAGTGATTCTAGAGGGCGTCTTTTTAGTGTTGAACCCCCGAGTGTATCCTCAATGGCTGACGGAAAATCCAGTACCACTGCTACAGTGTTGAATGCTATCATGGACCGAATTGATGCCCTGGCCCGTGAGACTGAACAGATTAAGAAAATGTCCCAAGATAAACAGACCAGTACAGATCAAGATAGGGAGGCCCACTTAGAGAACCCGAAGAGTACCTCTGATCCACCTATCCCAGTCCAAGTTAATGACAGTGCCAAGGCCCAGGCAGGAGCCAAATCTAAGCCCATCAATCTCGATGGCGAGCCCAGTGGATCTAGATTCCTCTCTGGGGATCCGATCTTGTTGTCGAGTAAGGTTGAAGCCTTAGAGAAAGCCCTGAAGGGGATGCGTCGGCCTGATGACATGGTTGATGTGACATCTTTTTCACTGTTCCCCAAGGCCCGTATGCCGTTCAGTTTTAAGATGCCAGAATTAGAGAAGTTTGATGGGATGGGTTGCCCTAAAACCCATTTAAAGATGTATGTGAGGGCGATGCAACCTCGTGGAGCTGATGATGAGCTGTTGGCTCAGATGTTTCATGAATCACTGAAAGGGTCAGCCTCGAAGTGGTTTTTATCCTTAGATGAGACTAAGTTGAAGACATGGAAGGATGTTTGCAATGAGTTCACTAATCACTACAAGTACAACACTGAGATTGATGTGACTCGTAGGGATCTTGAGACTACTAAGCAGGAACCGAGGGAGAGTTTCTCTGCCTTCATTTCCAGATGGAGGGCGAAAGCTTCGCAGATGACCCACAGGCCTACCAATGACGAGCAGGTGCAGATGGTGTTGAAGAGTCTCTTGCCAATTTACAACAAGTATTTGTTCTCACAGTATTTCCCTAACTTCAAAGCCCTTATTATTGCCGGTACTCAAGTTGAAGATGCTCTGGCTAGTGGGGCTCTCAAGGCCGAAGAACCTTTCAGAAACCGCCAACCACCACTCAACCGCAAACCCAACCCAGAAGTCAATGCCATTGCCCAACCTATTCAAGCTACCCAATCAAACCGCCCATTCCAAGCTAGAGAGCCGGCCCGCCAGTTCACCAATCTATACATGTCCCTAGAACGTGTCCTTGAGAAATTGAAGGCACGTAGTCTCCTCACCCCTTTGGAACCCCGGCCTCTTCCATATCCATTACCCAGAAACTTCAAGGAGAATGAGTATTGTCAGTTCCACCAATCTAAGGGTCATCACACCAACCAATGCATGCGCCTTCGCCATGAAATCCAAGACCTCATTGACAAGAAAGTTATTGCCCCACCAAATCCACCAAGTCAACCAAATGTCACCAGTAACCCTCTTCCAACCCATGCTGTACCACCACCAGCTCAAATCAATGCCCTGGGCCTCGACGACCCAAAAATTCATCACCCAATCCGCCCATATGTCCCACTCAAAACTACCTTAACCGAAACCTTTTACCAAGCCCGATCCCAAGGCCTCATTACCCCACTCATACCCCGCTTCCATAAGCCTTTTTGCCAGTACCACAACATCTTCGGGCATGACACGGAGAATTGCAGAGTTTTAGGAAAATTGGTTCAGAATTTACTTGATGATGGAGAGTTATATCAGTATGAAGAACCTGAGCAACCTGAAGTTCTCGAAGAAGCTCCTAGAAGTGGGAATTCTCAACGTCAGTTGAAGGAGAGATATCTAGCAGGAGACCCGGAGGTCGGATTGTTAGGAGAATCGAGCGGCAAATTTGATTATTATGTGCTCTATTCATCAAGAAAGATGTCTGATGAACCTATCATTCCAACGGGATGTGATGATTTACCTGCAGAAGTTGAACCAGATATTCCTTCTTCACCCGAAGGGTTGAGTCAGGATACCATGCAGAAACAGTTTGAGAATGGAACCTCTTCAGTCGTGAAGATCACCGGGGAAGACAGTGATTTGATCGGTATGATTGAATGGGAGGATCTTATGAGCACACCTGAAACCATAGAGAATCTGTGGGCTAGTGATGAGGAAGTAGACCATCTGACTCGAGGCGGACGCCATTTCAAGCCAGCTCATTTGGAATCCAGTAATCCGTTGGGGGAATTAGAGAAGAGTCAGCGATCAGATGTTATAGAAGAAGAGGAAGAGATACTGAAGCAGTTGAAGAGAACACAGGCTAACATTACCATTTGGGGATTGCTCATGGCTTCACAGAAACACAGGCAGACAGTGCTTCGGTTGCTCAATCAGGTGCAGGTTCCTATTGATACATCCCCTGAGGGTTTGGTAGGTTTGGTAAATCCGGTTCATCATGGACCGTCCATCTCATTTACTGAATCTGACTTACCCGAGAGTGGGAGTAATCATCTGTAAGCTCTGTACATCACTGTGGATATTTTGGGAAAGAGAGTTCCTTCAGTCTTGGTTGACAACGGATCAGCGTTGAATGTGTGTCCGCTCAGTACTACTGCCACATTGGGGATTGAACCATCTGAGTTTTCGCCATCAGGACAGACTGTCAGGGCTTATGACAACACTCGCAGAGAAGTTGTGGGAATGGTGACTCTTCCAGTTGTTATTGGGCCAGTTGAATTCAATGTTGATTTTCAGATCCTAGATGTGCCAGCCAGTTTTAATCTGCTTTTGGGAAGATCGTGGATTCATCCGACCAGGGCTGTACCGTCATCACTTCACCAGAAGATTAAGTTTCCTTATCAGGGGTTAGTGGTCACTTTGAAAGGGGATATGGAGATGAACCGAAATAGTCGAGTGCCAATCTGTGAGATCAGCCAGGAGCCGTCAGAAGTGCTACTGTCAGGGTTCGAGTATGTACAGGCTATCGAAGGAGAGCCCGAGCAGAGGGAGTTGATACCTCTTGATTATAATCCTCATGGGAATCTGCACGTAGGACAGATCATGAAAGGAATGGGATTCTTCCCTGAATGGGATTGGGCCGAAGGTTGCAAGGCATCGCTGAAGTTTTGAAGTACCCATCTGCTATCCATCCTTATGGGCTAGGCTATCAACCCACTAAGGAAGATAAGAAGAAAATGACTCAAAAGAAAAAAGAGAAAGACTCCGCGAGGGCGAAAGGACGAACCCCTAATTCAACCCTTGAGCCATACAGACCAACTTTGAATGGGGCTTTCGTCAAGGAAGGTGATGACTTTCCATATTGTGGTTTCCCTGAACCGTGCTACCTTGAGGATCAGAAGATTAGTGTGCCTGGGTTTGAGATTTTCTTCAGTGATGAATGGTGTTCCCTTGTTGCTTCAGTGATCGATGATGCTATTACTAGTGAGACTGGTAAGGAAAAAAAGGATTGGGTTGAAGACCTTGATGCTGGTGCCATGATAGATATGTTCGAGCAGGCGGTTCTGTGTCTCGAATTGCATACTTATGAAGTCGGGGCGATCTACCCAATTGAACCTATAACTCCACCCTTATCAAACTGGGGCTTTGAAGATTGTCCTTTCATCCATGATTGTGAAGGGATCGAGTCACTTCCATCTGATGATAACTTGTAGGTGTCTTCAGTAGAATAGGATTTCCCTGTTTTCTTTGTAGTAGTGTAGGATTTCCTTGGTTTCAATAAAAAGCTCAACCTCATTTGAAGAGGTATGAGTGTCAATTTGTTTCATCTTCTATGTTCAGTTATTCAACTTTCAATAAATAAAAAAGGTATTCATTCTCTTCTCATCTCTCTTGCAGTATCTCTTTTTTATCATCTCTGGATTTGTATGGCATGAACATAGACCCGCGTGAGGATGTTCCCCCTGAGCTCGACGAGCAATATGGAAAGGGGCACGCTCAACCTAACATGGATGAATTAATTTCAATCAATTTAGGGACGGATGAATTACCTAAGATAATTAAAATTGGATCAACACTGTCGCCGCAAGAGAGAGAATCATTGGTAGAGGTTTTGAGAGAGAACATTGAAGCTTTCGCATGGTCGTACCAAGATATGCCAGGCATAGATCCCGACATTGTCCAACACTTCATCCCCACTGATCCGAACATGAAGCCAGTCAAACAGAAATTGCGGAGAATGAAGCCAGAATGGGCCTTGAAGATTAAGGGTGAGGTGATCAAGCAGATGAATGCCGGATTTCTACAAGTAGTGGAGTACCCAGAATGGTTAGCCAACATCGTTCCAGTGCCTAAGAAGGACGGTAAAGTACGAATGTGTGTTGATTTCAGAGATCTCAATAAGGCGTGTCCTAAGGATGATTTCCCTCTGCCTCATATAGATGTATTGGTCGACAACACTGCTGGCCATGCACTCTTGTCTTTTATGGATGGCTTTTCGGGTTACAACCAGATCAAAATGGCTTCCCAAGATATGGAAAAGACAGCTTTCATTACACAATGGGGGACATTTTGTTATCGGGTTATGCCCTTCGGCCTTAAGAATGCTGGCACGACATACCAAAGGATGGCTACCACACTGCTGCATGATTTGATTCACAAGGAGGTGGAAGTGTACGTAGATGATATGATCGTGAAGTCTGTGGATAGGGAAGGACATTTAGCTGCTCTGAAGAAGTTCTTTGAAAGAATTATCAAGTACAAGCTGCGTCTGAACCCTCAGAAATGTGCATTTGGAGTGACTGCTAGGAAGCTGCTCGGTTTTATGATCACACAGAGAGGGATAGAAGTAGATCCGGGAAAAATCAAAGCCATCATGGAGATGCAACCACCAAAGACAGAAAAGGAAATCCGGAGATTTTTGGGAAGAATTCAATTTATCAGCCGTTTCATAGCTCAGCTGACGACTATCTGCGAGCCGATTTTCAAGCTGTTAAAGAAGGATGTACCGACTAAGTGGAATGAGGAATGTCAAGAGGCATTTGATACCATCATAAGGTATTTGAGCAACCCACCAATACTGGTTCCCCCGCGACAAGGTGAACCGTTATTACTCTACTTAACTGTCACCGAAACCGCGATGGGAGCTATATTAGCTCAATATCTTGAAGAATCCTTGAAAGAGAATGCCATCTACTACCTCAGTAAGAAGATTACGGATTATGAAGTGAACTATAGCGCTCTAGAAAAGACATGCGTGGCATTGGTGTGGGCAACTCAAAAGCTTCGCCACTACATGATGTCTTTCCAAGTACTCTTGATTAGTCGAATGGACCCGTTGAAGTATCTGCTTGAGAAGCCTGCTTTGTCCTATAAAACAGCGCGGTGGTTATTGTTATTGTCAGAATTCGACATTCAGTATGTACTGCAGAAATCAGTGAAAGGAAGAGCTATAGCAGAACACCTGGCAGAATGTGCTACTTCACAAGCATACGATGTCAATCACCAGTTCCCGGATGAAGAAATCCTTGTGATAGAGAAGAAGGTGTGGAAAATGCACTTTGATGGAGCATTGAATAGGAAAGGATGTGGCATAGGAGTTTGTCTGGAGACACCTGAAGATGTGATGATACCTGTGGCAGTGAAACTGAACTTTAAGGCAACCAATAACATAGCTAAGTATGAGGCTTGCATTTTAGCCTTGGAATCAGCATTGGCCTTGGGAGTAGAAGAGCTCGAAGTGTATGGGGATTCAGCCCTTATCATATGCCAGACTAGAGGAGAATGGAAGACTAAGGATGAGAAGCTGCTGCCATATCACGATTATCTAGAGACATTGGTGAAAGAATTCCGTCAAATAAAATTCTTTTACCTGTCTAGGCAAAAGAACAAGTTTGCGGATGCCTTAGCCACTCTAGCATCCATGGCAGAAATCCCAATAGAAGGGGGAGTAGCACCGATGATCATTGAATCTAGAGAAGAACCCATTTACTGTTGTACCCTAAGGGAAGGAGAACCAAACGACGGGAAGCCGTGGTACCATGATATTCAGCAGTACTTAGAAAAAGGGGAGTATCCGCCAGAAGCATCCTATGCTGACCAAAGAACTTTGAGAAGGTTGGCTAGCCAGTTCATCTTGTGCAGTGGGAAATTGTATAAAAGATCTTATGACGGTGTCCATCTCTTGTGTATAACAGAAGATGAAGCAGAACGGATCATTCAGGAAATACATGAAGGGGCTGGGGCTCCACACATGAATGGGTATATGCTTGCGAAGAAGATTCTGAGACTGGGTTACTATTGGTTGACCTTAGAAAGTGATTGTGCTAAACATGTTAAGAAATGCCATAAGTGCCAGGTGTTTGCAAGTAGTAAGCATCAGCCATCCATGCCACTCACTACCATGTCATCACCATGGCCGTTTGCAACATGGGGCATTGATATCATCGGCAAGATCACTCCTGCGGCCTCGAATGGGCACGAGTACACATTGGTGGCCATAGATTACTTTACTAAGTGGGTAGAAGCAGCGTCGTACAAGACTTTGAATGCTAAGCAGGTTGCCAAGTTCATACAGTGCAACATCATCTACCGATATGGAGTGCCACGTGAGTTTATTTCAGACAATGGGCAACATTTCAAAAAAAGAGACTGAAGAGCTTCTTAAGAAATATGGTATAGTACATCACCATTCCTCTCCTTATCGTCCGCAGACTAATGGAGCAGTGGAGGCAGCTAATAAGAATTTGAAAACCATTTTGAAGAAGAGCACGGATACGTACAATGATTGGCATGAGAAGTTGCCTCTAGCATTGTGGGGCTATCGCACATCCATTAGGGCATCAACTGGGGCTACGCCTTACTCGTTAGTGTATGGTATGGAAGCAGTGTTACCAATTGAGTTAGAGATACCTTCACTAAGGGTAGTTATGGAAAGCCAACTAGCAGAAGTCGATTGGATGAGGGATAGATATGAACAGCTGTCCCTAATTGACGAGAAGAGATTGAGGACCCTGTACCATGTTCAAGGTTATCAGAGAAGGATAGCTCGAGCATTCAACAAGAGAGTTAAAAACAGGGGCTTAAAGAAAGGGGATTTGGTACTCAAAGAAATCAGAATGCCAATTCATGATCCAAGAGGGAAGTTCAAGCCAAGTTGGGTGGGACCCTACATCATCAAAGAGATACTATCAGGCGGAGCCGTGCGTCTTATGGACATAGATGGGATCGAATTCTCTCAACCCACCAATTTGGATCAATTGAAAAAGTATCATGTATAAATAAAAATAACAAAAAAAAAAGCCCGTTAAGTAGAAAACCTGAAAAGGCTGCTTAGGCAAAAATTAGGGCAAGAGCTCGCTAGGTAGAAAACCTGCAAAGGCTGCTTAGGCAAAAAGTAGAGCATTCAAAAAAAAAATGCTTTTCAATTGATCCACGAACTACAAGGACCTGATTCTCCAAGTATTCAAAACAAGAAAGTTGAAAGTTTTATGAGAAAAAGATATTCAAAGGATGGAGATATGTAGGCAGCCCATAAAGTTACCTTGGGTGCGGTCCAATTCTTTAAGGCAAAACAACCCTGTGTTTCTTTTCAATTGTAATTGTTTGAAGTGATTTATTCAAAACTAAAAAGATAGAATTCTTTTATTCATGAAATGAAGAGAAACCTTTCAAAGGTCTATTACATGCCATATGATTCTAATTCCATTCATTCTGAATAATAAAAAGCATGGGAAATATGTTTCAAAAGTTCTATCAAATCCTTCGTTCCTTCCTTGAAATTTCTTCAGAGTCACCATCTCTTCTTTTCTTGTAAAGTACTACTTGTAAAGCATTAGGTGGAAGTGACGAAGTGTCCCCTCGCTCTTCAGATGAGAGACTTTCAATAAGTCCTGAAATCCTAGCCTTCATTTCTTGTCCCTGAGTACCCACAGTCTGAGATAACCATTGCCTATAAGCCTCATCCAGTTCAAAAGGCCCATGAGAGAAATCAATGTGAGTTGTGCGCAATACAGATGGCCACCTTGACATCAAAGCTTTTACTACAGATGGAGAGATCGCCCTGGAAGTGTAAGTATGCTCTGAGAGAGATGGAATTGTCTGTTTGGTCCCCATTTGGTGAAGCAGTCGGGTTGCCCAATAGAAAGAAGTGTGTTTCAGTCCTGCCAAAATCACTGCAGAATAACCTGGAGAGCGGAGCAGATAATGGCCAGAACAGCTCCAGTCATGCACATACCACTCAATGTCATCCCAAGAGAGAGCAGACAGAAAAGTCAACCATTCGAGTAAAGTGTTTTCTCGAGGTAAAGTAATAGCACGGCGATGATAAGAAGCATGGTAGGAAGTACCAATGGAAGGAGCGATGAATTTGAGCCTTTCAATCAACCACATTTGGAGTAGAATGGGGCTACCTTCAAAAGGAACCTTGGGGTCGGAGTGCAGCTTGTCTAAACCATTCAGAGTTTCGGCAAGGACCACGGGCATCATGTTTTGTGATGTAGAAAGGGGTAAAACTAGTTCACACAGTTCTAATGGAACCAAGAAAGAACCAGTACAGAAGAAAAATTGCCCTAGAAGGCATAAAACTAAAGCATGCTGAACAGACCGTGAAGTGGTTAATTGATTCAAGCCAGGATGAAGAAAAGAAGTAACCAGTTTCAGAAGATTAAGGTTGGTACCTTCGATGAATGTAGAAGCATCTCCCTCAATGATCTCAAGAAGAGAAGCGAGAGTTGTTGTGTACTTACGACGAATCTGTGGGAAGATGAACTGTCCTTTCAGTGGAATAGACGTGATCGCGCAGAATTCCTCCAACAGTGGACATATTTCTTCGGTGCCGAAGTTGTAAACATGAATCGTTGGATTCCAAAAGTGGCTTGCAGCAATGAGAAACGTGGTTTCTATCTTGATTTGTTGAAGAGAGAAACATGCATTCAAGTTGAAGCGAGCAAACACCTTCTTGTCTTCCTTCGTCATTCTCGCCATGAATCTTTTCAAAACCTGGGGGAGAGCCTCCATGATGCTTAAAACTATTGTAGGATGGTTGTAGAGGCTGCTAAGGGTTCCTTTTTATAGGCCTAGGTCAGGTTTGAAGAGAAATTAGAAACTGAAAAGGCCAAAAATTGGAAACTGCTCAAAATAGGCAAAATTAGGCGGGCCAACTCGGTGACCGTCCTAAGCAGGACGGCCAACCATCCTAGGGTGGACGGCCAACCATCCTGGCTTGGATGGTCACCAGGATTTGACCACCCAATTTTGCCGATTTTGCTTATTTTCGACTTTTTTTTCGAGTTTTTGTGCACTCGGGGCCCCGATTTTGATTTTTGTCGACTTTGTTGTTATTTACAAGTTTTAAAACATTGGTATTAGTTCAATCATGATCAAAAGTGAGAGAATTAATAGCAGTGAATGAGTTTTAACAGTGCACATACACCATAAAAGTGAGAAGACTTGTTTTAGTACAAATGTTTACAAATTACATATGATTTTCAAAGAGAAACCCCGTGTCTCATAGAGGATTGATCAACGTCTTCGAGAGTTCCTCCTTATCCCTCTACTAGATCCCTCGCCAGCTGAAGAATGACGTGGTGGGTCAGGTACCTAAAACGGTGTTCACAGTTTGATCAGTTTGTGAAAAAGGAAGGAAGATGAATTTGAGAATGTGATTTGAAGTTACCTGTTGACGAGTGAGAGCGGAAGTCCTCAAGCTCATCCTGCGAAGGTCACGCCTCATGGCAGTAGTAAGATCAATGTAATCCTGGCAATACTCTCGAGGGACCTGTCAGAAATGAATGATGTCAGTGTATCAGTGGGAATGTGTGTGCAGTTAATTGGTTCAGTGGGAGGTTCACCTGTTCGTAAGAAGGATCTATGTGATATCCCTCATCGACTGAAGGTCGTGAAATAGTAGAAGTCACGAAATTGTCTTCAACTATTAGTTCTATGTTCCAGTCTGCAGGCTGCAAGGCAGGAGGCCTATTTGTTTCTTGATCATCATCACTAACAGCAGCTCTAGAGCTTTGACCCCGGGAACGGCGACTCTGTAGGCATAAAGATGAAGTTTTGTGATTGCATTTACAGGGATGAAGGGAGATGTTTTATTTACATACCCTTTCAGGAAGTTCTCCAGTCGCCAGGGGGCGTATCAAGAATTGTTGACAGAAGATCTCGTAGCTCGCATCAGAGAAAAGGAAAGCAGAAAGATCCACTCCTCTCTTAGACTCTAACAGGGCCTCACCCTTCAGTTTATCAGTGTGACGCATATTTGCAGGAGGCAGAAAAGGCACTCTAGCTGCATCCATGTTTCCATAGACTTGGCGACAGACTCTTTCACCCAAGTACCAGTATCTGCCAGCAGGCCCCTCAAACAAGATTCGCCTATGTGTTAGGAGTACACTATGCATGTGGGGGAAGCCAAAGTAGTCCTCCAAGTACCCCATGGGTCCCAGTTCACCTGAAGATTATGAAGAGTATGAGAGTTGAATCTGGAAGATTTAAGAGAAAGACAATGGTTTGAGATTTTACCTGTTCTGCAGTGAGACCGGCAAGGATAGCTTTGGCAGCAGCATAATCATACCTATGGAGGTTGGAGTGTTTCCTGTGGCATGGATCAAAGCGAGCTAGAAATGGCCATTGGTTAACCCCCTCTTTCAAGAGAGGACAACCAAGACCCAAGTAGATGAATGCCCATACCTGCATGAAAGAAAGATCAGGGAATTGATGAAAATATGGAAAGATTCTATTGAAAGACAATTGGGTGAAATCAGTACCTGCCATATGAAAGCCAAGCCGCCGAAATCCTGGGCAGCATCTCGAGATTTGTCACACATGGAGCGATACATAGTCGCTAATGCAGCTCCGCCCCAGTTATACAGGTGAACATTATCCGTGTCCTCCAAACTCTTCAAAAAGCCTAGAGGGGCTATGTCCTGTGTACCTGCAAAGAAAGTGCATGAGAGCAGATACAAAATGAATGCACGGGCAATATCCTCGGGTTCCCCTCCCTCTTCTTCATTTTGAACACTGAAGTGATTATAGAGCCAAGAGCGCCTGACCCCTCTTTTTGTCAAAGGAACATTTTCAACGCCCAAAAGATTGTGCAAGTATTCTTCATCTGCATGAGCTTCTTCATAAAAGGCGAGTGGTTGGCCTCCAATATGAAGTCCTGTAATCATAGTGAAGTCAAGTGGGGTCATAGTCATTTCCCCAAACCTGAAGTGGAATGTGTTGGTGGTGTCCCACCAGAGTTCAGAAAGAGCAATCATGGCCATTCTATCCATGTTGTCGAGCCAGAGAGAATCCAAGAAGAACTTAAAGCCTGCTTGCTCAACAATGGCCTTGGCTTGGGGTTGGCGTGTCTCCATTAATTCCCACCATTTGATGAGCTTACCTAAGGAGTATCTTGTATGGATTTCGAAATTGGGCTGCATAAGCACATTTGGGGTTATATTCACATCAAAGCAAATGTTGTTATTTCTAAAGGAATTTTGATTCAAATATAATGCAAGTATGACTATTGATTTACATATCATGAATGAAGTAAAATTTATGCTTTGAATGAGCCAAAATGATCAATACATTTTCAAAAGGTTTTTACAAAAAAGATGTATGCATATTGTATGACAATTTATTATCAAAGGCATGGGTGGTGTCACCAAAATCCAAAATGTTTCAAATTCAAAATTGATGGTGTTTTAATCAAATTAAACATCATAGAAAATTTTTGAGATACTTTACTTGACATGAAATGACTTGTAAAGAAGAAAATGGATAATGGTGTCATTGAGGCATTTTATCAAACATGTGATATGCATATTTTCAAAATGATGTTTTCAAAGAAGATTGATCATGGCAAATACTTTCTAAAATCCTACAAAAATCATTGAAACATGATTAGGATATGTTTGATTTGAAAAATCAAAGTTTACTTCATTGAGGCATTTCATCAAACACTTGTTGTGCACCATTCACAAGCTTGTGAAGCTATGAAATGGGGCTCCCATGCTCTTCCCAAAGGTTACAATGATATGAAAATCAACAATCACAACATGCAAACAAGCATTTTAATTCAATCAATTGCATATGAATCGAGAGTTATTAAGGAAATTTAACTTACATTGTCTTTGGAGTGAATATATGAAAGATGTGTTCTAGGCTCCAAGAGTAGAGATGGTGGATGAGAGTCTCCATATGAGGGTGCCTTGTATCTAGCTTTGACTTCCAAGAATGGATACTTCAAGTTAGGTGGAGGAAATTGATTTCTATCCATTTTTGAAGAGAATGGAGTATGTAAGAAGTGGAGAGGTTCACACCAAATGAAGACAAGTTGAAGAACTTGAAGAGATGAGGGTGATTTTGTGTTGCTAAGGATATGAACCAATGTGTTGGTTGAGTATGTATAAATTGAAGATCAAAAGCTAGGGTTTTGGAGCAAAACCAAGCTTGGAGGTTGCTTAGAATGAGCACAAGAGTGCACATGAACATGAAGGGCTTAAAAAGGAAAAAATTTTCGGGTCACACATGGTGACCGTCCTAGCTAGGACGGCCAACCGTCCAGCCCAGGACGGCTAGCCGTCCAGGCTAGGACGGCCACCAGTGTTCCCAATTTGATTTCAATTTTTCTATCTTTGATTGAAATTTCTTGAAAATTCAGTTCATTCTTGCATAAATCACTCCTAAGTGATGATTTTGAGTATTTATATGGGAGATGTACCATATAAATGATTTTTGAAAGTATTTATATGGGAGAAGTACCATATAATTGATGATATGTTCACATGGGAGATGTACCATGTGAACGATGAATTTGAATTATTTTATGTAAGACATAAAATAATGCTTTATATGGGAGAAGTATCATATAATTGATGATATGTTCACATGGGAGATGTACCATGTGAACGATGAATTTGAATTATTTTATGTAAGACATAAAATAATGCTTTATATGGGAGAAGTACCATATAATTGATGATATGTTCACATGGGAGATGTACCATGTGAACGATGAACTTGAGTTATTTTATATGAAGCATGAAATAACATTTTGAATGATTTGAGATTATTTTATGTGAAACATAAAATAGTGGCTTATATGGGAGATGTACCATATAATTGATGATATGTTCATATGGGAGATGTACCATATGAACAATGAGTTTGAATTGTTTTATGTGAAGCATAAAATAATGGTTTAAAAATATTTATATAGGAGAAGTACTATATAAATAATATTTCTTATGGGAGATGTACCATAGAAATAATGAGTCTGAACTACTTTATGTGAGAGAAGTATCACATAAAATGATAACTTGTATGTGTTATGTGAGAAAAGTATCACATAAAATGATGATTTGTGTATGCTTATGTGAGTGAGATATCACATAAATGTTTGTTTTGTGGTTTGTTAGTGTGATTGATTTTGAAATAATTGGAAGTGTGACTTCCAAGAATTATTTTCATTCTGGATTTGTTCAGGTAATAGATTCCAATGTTCGTGAGAAGTTGGTTGAATCATCCCTCTTTAGTTGCGGCAAAAATGGGATGCCATTTTGTTTCGTTGGTATTACATGGCGAAGCCATGAAACACCAACGAGGGGCTTCTGTGGACACCCCATTTTTACCAATTATTTCTACTATGTGTTCATACAAATGATCAACTAGAATAGCTGATCATTGGGTGAGGAATTGGCCTTGTAAAGACCAAATTGACCAAATTGCCTTTTTCTGAGGAAAAGGACAATTCATTATTTCATGTGTACATTTGGATTGGAATAAACCCATTTGTATTGCATTTGACTTTTGAGGTGTTTTAGAACATCCC
>JAESVK010070518.1:0-16669 GCA_017140935.1 Hamamelis virginiana
TGTATGAACACATAGTAGAAATAATTGGTAAAAATGGGGTGTCCACAGAAGCCCCTCGTTGGTGTTTCATGGCTTCGCCGTGTAATACCAACGAAACAAAATGGCATCCCATTTTTGCCGCAACAAAAGAGGGATGATTCAACCAACATCTCACAAACATTGAGATTTATTCCCTGAACAAATCCAGAATGAAAATAACTCTTGGAAGTCACACTTCTGATTATTTCAAAATCAATCACACTAACAAACCACAAAACAAGCATTTATGTGATATCTCACTCACATAAGCATACACAAATCATCATTTTATGTGATACTTCTCTCACATAACACATACAAGTTATCATTTTATGTGATATTTCTCTCACATAAACACATACAGGTTATCATCTTATGTGATACTTCTCTCACATAAAATAGTTCAGGTTCATTATTTCTACGGTACATCTCCCATAAGAAATATTATTTATATAGTACTTCTCCTATATAAATATTTTCAAACCATTATTTTTTGCTTCACATAAAACAATTCAAACTCATTGTTCATATGGTACATCTCCCATATGAACATATCATCAATTATATGGTACATCTCCCATATAAGCCACTATTTTATGTTTCACATAAAATAATCTCAAATCATTCAAAATGTTATTTTATGCTTCACATAAAATAACTCAAATTCATCGTTCACATGGTACATCTCCCATGTGAACATATCATCAATTATATGGTACTTCTCCCATATAAACCACTATTTTATGTTTCACATAAAATAATTTCACATCACTATTTCATGTCTCACATGAAATATTTCAAACACATTATTTTATGTTTCACATGAAATAATTTCAAACAATTCAAAATGATATTTCATGTTTCACATAAAATAACTCAAATTCATCGTTCACATGGTATATCTCCCATGTGAACATATCATCAATTATATGGTACATCTCCCATATAAAGCATTATTTTATGTCTCACATAAAATAATCTCACCTCATCATTTTATGTTTCACATAAAATAATCACATAAGACAATTCAAATTGTTATTTTATGTCTCACATAAAATAACTTAAAACTCATTGTTCATATGGTACATCTCCCACATGAACACAGCCTCAATTATATGGTACTTCTCCCATATATAATGTTTTCAAAATCATCATTTCAAAATCATCATTCAAAATCATCATTTAGTGGTAATTTCCATGTAAAACATGAACTAATTTTGGAGGAAATTGACCGAAAAAACAAAATTTGAGAAAATCAAATTGGGGCACACTGGTGGCCGTCCTAGCCTGGACGGCTAGCCGTCCTGGGCTGGACGGTTGGCCGTCCTAGCTAGGATGGTCACCATGTGTGACCCGAAAATTTTTTTCCTTTTTAAGCCCCTCATGCTCATGTGCACTCTTGTGCTCATTCTAAGCAACCTCCAAGCTTGGTTTTGTTCCAAAACCTTAGCTTTTGATCTTCAATTCATACATACTCAACCAACACATTGGTTCATATCCTTAGCAACACAAAATCACCCTCATCTCTTCAAGTTCTTCAACTTGTCTTCATTTGGTGTGAACCTCTCCACTTCTTACATACTCCATTCTCTTCAAAAAATGGATAGAAATCAATTTCCTCCACCTTACTTGAAATATTCATTCTTGGAAGTCAAAGCTAGATACAAGGCACCCTCATATGGAGACTCCCATCCACCATCTCTACTTTTGGAGCCTAGAACACATCTTTCATATATTCACTCCAAAGACAATGTAAGTTAAATTTCCTCAATAATTCTTGATTCATATGCAATTGATTGAGTTAAAATGCTTGTTTGCATGTTGTGGTTGTTGATTTTCATATCATTGTAACCTTTGGGAAAAGCATGGGAACCCCATTTCATAGCTTCACAAGCTTGTCAATGGTGCACACCAAGTGTTTGATGAAATGCCTCAATGAAGTAAACTTTGATTTTTCAAATCAAACATATCCTAATCATGTTTCAATGATTTTTGTAGGATTTTAGAAAGTATTTGCCACAATCAATCTTCTTTGAAAATATCATTTTGAAAATATGCATATCACATGTTTGATAAAATGCCTCAATGACACCATTATCCATTTTCTTCTTTACAAGTCAATTCATGTCAAGTAAAGTATCTCAAAAATTTTCTATGATGTTTAATTTGATTAAAACACCATCAATTTTGAATTTGAAACATTTTGGATTTTGGTGACACCACCCATGCCTTTGATAATAAATGGTGTCATACAATATGCATACATCTTTTTTGTAAAAACCTTTTGAAAATGTATTGATCATTTTGGCTCATTCAAAGCATAAATTTTACTTCATTCATGATATGTAAATCAATAGTCATACTTGCATTACATTTGAATCAAAATTCCTTTAGAAATAACAACATTTGCTTTGATGTGAATATAACCCCAAATGTGCTTATGCAGCCCAATTTCGAAATCCGTACAAGATACTCCTTAGGTAAGCTCATCAAATGGTGGGAATTAATGGAGACACGCCAACCCCAAGCCAAGGCCATTGTTGAGCAAGCAGGTTTTAAGTTCTTCTTGGATTCTCTCTGGCTCGACAACATGGATAGAATGGCCATGATTGCTCTTTCTGAACTCTGGTGGGACACCACCAACACATTCCACTTTGGGTTTGGGGAAATGACTATGACCCCACTTGACTTCACTATGATTACAGGACTTCATATTGGAGGCCAACCACTTGCCTTTTATGAAGAAGCTCACGCAGATGAAGAATACTTGTACAATCTTTTGGGCGTTGAAAATGTTCCTTTGACAAAAAGAGGAGTCAGGCGCTCTTGGCTCTACAATCACTTCAGTGTTCAAAATGAAGAGGAGGGAGGGGAACCCGAGGATATTGCCCGTGCATTCATTTTGTATCTGCTCTCATGCACTTTCTTTGCAGGTACACAGGACATAGCCCCTCTAGGCTTTTTGAAGAGTTTGGAGGACACGGATAATGTTCACCTGTATGACTGGGGCGGAGCTGCATTAGCGACTATGTATCGCTCCATGTGTGACAAATCTCGAGATGCTGCCCAGGATTTCGGCGGCTTGGCTTTCATATGGCAGGTACTATTTTCACCCAATTGTCTTTCAATAGAATCTTTCCATATTTTCATCAATTCCCTGATCTTTCTTTCATGCAGGTATGGGCATTCATCTACTTGGGTCTTGGTTGTCCTCTCTTGAAAGAGGGGGTTAACCAATGGCTATTTCTAGCTCGCTTTGATCCATGCCACAGGAAACACTCCAACCTCCATAGGTATGATTATGCTGCTGCCAAAGCTATCCTCGCCGGTCTCACTGCAGAACAGGTAAAATCTCAAACCATTGTCTTTCTCTTAAATCTTCTAGATTCAACTCTCATACTCTTCATAATCTTCAGGTGAACTGGGACCCATGGGGTACTTGGAGGACTACTTTGGCTCCCCCCCCACATGCATAGTGTACTCCTAACACATAGGTGAATCTTGTTTGAGGGGCCTGCTGGCAGATACTGGTACTTGGGTGAAAGAGTCTGTCGCCAAGTCTATGGAAACATGGATGCAGCTAGAGTGCCTTTTCTGCCTCCTGCAAATATGTGTCAGACTGATAAACTGAAGGGTGAGGCCCTATTAGAGTCTAAGAGAGGAGTGGATCTTTCTGCTTTCCTTTTCTCTGATGCGAGCTACGAGGTCTTCTGTCAACAATTCTTGATGCGCCCCCTGGCGACTGGAGAACTTCCTGAAAGGGTATGACTTTTGAGAATGCTTTCTTTCATCCCTGTAAATGTAATCACAAAACTTCATCTTTATGTCCACAGAGTCGCCGTTCCCGGGGTCAAAGCTCTAGAGCTGCTGCTAGTGATGATGATCAAGACACGAATAGGCCTCCTGCCTTACAGCTTGCAGACTGGAACATTGAGCTAATAGTTGAAGACAATTTCGTGACTTCTACTATTTCACGACCTTCAGTCGATGAGGGATATCACATAGATCCTTCTTACGAACAGGTGAACCTCCCACTAAACCAATTAACTGCATACACATTCCCACTGATACACTGACATCATTCATTTCTGACAGGTCCCTCGAGAGTATTGCCAGGATTACATTGATCTTACTACTGCCATGAGGCGTGACCTTCGCAGGATGAGCTTGAGGACTTCCGCTCTCACTCGTCAACAGGTAACTTCAAATCACATTCTCAAATTCATCTTTATTCCCTTTTCACAAACTGATCAAACTGTGAACACCGTTTTAGGCACCTGACCCACCACATCATTCTTCAGCTGGTGAGGGATCTAGCAGAGGGATAAGGAGGAACTCTCGAAGACGTTGATCAATCCTCTATGAGGCACGGGGTTTCACTTTGAAAATCATATGTAACTTGTAAACATTTGTACTAAAACAAGTTTTCTCACTTTTATGGTGTATGTACATGACTGGAACTGTTCTGGCCATTATCTGCTCTGTTCTCTAGGTTATTTTGTGGTAATTTTGGTAGGACTGAAACACACTTCTTTCTATTGGGCAACCCGATTGCTTCGCCAAATGGGGACCAAACAGACAATTCCATCTCTCTCAAAGCATACTTACACTTCCAAGGCGATCTCTCCATCATTGGTGAAGGCTTTGATGTCAAGGTGGCCATCTGTATTGCGCACAACTCACATTGATTTCTCTCATGGGCCTTTTGAACTGGATGAGGCTTATAGGCAATGGTTATCTCAGAATATGAGTACTCGGGGACAAGAAATGAAGGCTAGGATCTCATGACTTATCGAAAGTCTTTCATCTGAAGAGCGAGGGGACACTTCGTCACTTCCACCTAACGCTTTACAAGTAGTACTTTACAAGAGAAGAAGAGATAATGAGTCTGAAGAAACTTCAAGGAAGGAACGAAGGATTTGACAGAACTCTTGAAACACATTTCCCATGCTTTTTTTATTTAGAATGAATGGAATTAGAATCATATGGCATGTAATAGACCTTTGAAAGGTTTCTCTTCATTTCATGAATAAAAGAATTCTATCTTTTTAGTTTTGAATAAATCACTTCAAATAATTGCAATTGAAAACAAACATTGGGTTGTTTTGCCATAGGAAATTGGACCGCACCCAAGGTAACTTTATGGGCTGCCTACATATCTCCATCCTTTGAATATCTTTTTCTCATAAAACTTTCAACTCTCTTGTTTTGAATACTTGGAGAATCAGGTCCTTGTAGTTCGTGGGATCAATTGAAAAGCATTTTCTTTTTTTTTTCTTTTTTTTTTCTTTTTTTTTTTTTTTTTTTTGAATGCTCTACTTTTTGCCTAAGCAGCCTTTGCAGGTTTTCTACCTAGCGAGCTCTTGCCCTAATTTTTGCCTAAGCAGCCTTTTCAGGTTTTCTACTTAGCGGGCTTTTTTTTTTTTTTTTTTTATTTATACATGATACTTTTTCAATTGATCCAAATTGGTAGGTTGAGAGAATTCGATCCCATCTATGTCCATAAGACGCACGGCTCCGCCTGATAGTATCTCTTTGATGATGTAGGGTCCCACCCAACTTGGCTTGAACTTCCCTCTTGGATCATGAATTGGCATTCTGATTTCTTTGAGTACTAAATCCCCTTTCTTTAAGCCCCTGTTTTTAACTCGCTCGAGCTATCCTTCTCTGATAATCTTGAACATGGTACAGGGCCCTCAATCTCTTCTCATCAATTAGGGACAGCTGTTCATATCTATCCCTCATCCAATCGACTTCTGCTAGTTGGCTTTCCATAACTACCCTTAGTGAAGGTGTCTCTAACTCAATTGGTAACACTGCTTCCATACCATACACTAACGAGTAAGGCGTAGCCCCAGTTGATGCCCTAATGGATGTGCGATAGCCCCACAATGCCAGAGGCAACTTCTCATGCCAATCATTGTACGTATCAGTGGTCTTGTTCAAAATGGTTTTCAAATTCTTATTAGCTGCCTCCACTGCTCCATTAGTCTGCGGGCGGTAAGGAGATGAATGGTGATGTACTATACCATATTTCTTAAGAAGCTCTTCGGTCTCTTTTTTGAAATGTTGCCCATTGTCTGAAATAAACTCACGTGGCACTCCATACCGGTAGATGATGTTGCACTGTATGAACTTGGCAACCTGCTTAGCATTCAAAATCTTGTACGACGCTGCTTCTACCCATTTGGTAAAGTAATCAATAGCCACCAGTATGTATTCGTGCCCATTCGAGGCCGCAGGAGTGATCTTGCCGATGATATCAATGCCCCATGTTGCAAATGGCCATGGTGATGACATGGTAGTGAGTGGCATGGATAGCTGATGCTTACCACTTGCAAACACCTGGCACTTATGGCATTTCTTAACATGTTTAGCACAATCACTTTCTAAGGTCAACCAATAGTAACCCAGTCTCAGAATCTTCTTCGCAAGCATATACCCATTCATATGTGGAGCCCCAGCCCCTTCATGTATTTCATGAATAATCTGTTCTGCTTCATCTTCTGTTACACACAAGAGATGGACACCGTCATAAGATCTTTTATACAATTTCCCACTGCACAAGATGAACTGGCTAGCCAACCTTCTCAAAGTCCTTCGGTCAACATAGGATGCTTCTGATGGATACTCCCCTTTTTCTAAGTACTGCTGAATATCATGATACCACGGCTTCCCGTCGTTTAGTTCTCCTTCCCTTAGGGCGCAACAGTAGATGGGTTCTTCTCTAGATTCAATGATCATCGGTGCTACTCCCCCTTCCATTGGGATCTCCACCATGGATGCTAGAGTGGCTAAGGCATCCGCAAACTTGTTCTTTTGCCTAGACAGGTAAAAGAATTTTATTTGACAGAACTCTTTCGCCAGTGTCTCTAGATAATCGTGATATGGCAGCAGCTTCTCATCCTTAGTCTTCCATTCTCCTCTAGTTTGGCATATGATAAGGGCTGAATCCCCATACACTTCAAGCTCTTCTACTCCCAAGGCCAATGCTGATTCCAAGGCTAAAATGCAAGCCTCATACTCAGCTATGTTATTGGTTGCCTTAAAGTTCAGTTTCACTGCTACAGGTATCATCACGTCTTCAGGTGTCTCCAGACAAACTCCTATGCCACATCCTTTCCTATTTAATGCTCCATCGAAGTGCACTTTCCACACCTTCTTCTCTACCACAAGGATTTCTTCATCCGGGAACTGGTAATTTCCATTGTCTGCTTGTGAAGTAGCACATTCCGCCAGGTGTTCTGCTATAGCTCTTCCCTTTACTGATTTCTGTAGTACATACTGAATGTCGAATTCTTACAATAACAATAACCACCGCGCTGTTTAATAGGACAAAGCAGGCTTCTCAAGCAGATACTTCAATGGGTCCATTCGACTGATCAAGAGTACTTGGAAAGACATCATGTAATAGCGAAGCTTTTGAGTTGCCCACACCAAGGCCACGCATGTCTTTTCCAGAGCACTATAGTTCACTTCATAATCCGTCATCTTCTTGCTGAGGTAGTAGATGGCATTCTCTTTCAATGATTCTTCAAGATATTGAGCTAACATAGCTCCCATCGCGGTTTCGGTGACAGTTAAGTAAAGTAATAACGGTTCACCTTGTCGCGGGAGAACCAGTATTGGTGGGTTGCTCAAATACCTTTTGATGGTATCAAATGCCTCTTGACATTCATCATTCCACCTAGTCGGTACATCCTTCTTTAGCAGCTTGAAAATCGGCTCGCAGATAGTTGTCAACTGAGCTATGAAACGGCTGATAAACTGAATTCGTCCCAAAAATCCCCGGATTTCCTTTTCTGTCTTTAGTGGTTGCATCTCCATGATGGCTTTGATTTTCCCCGGATCTACTTCTATCCCTCTCTGTGTGATCATAAAACCAAGCAGCTTTCCAGCAGTCACTCCAAATGCACATTTCTGAGGGTTCAGACGCAGCTTGTACTTGATAAATCTTTCAAAGAACTTCTTCAGAGCAGCTAAATGTCCTTCCCTATCCACAGACTTCACAATCATGGCATCCACGTACACTTCCACCTCCTTGTGAATCAAATCATGCCGCAGTGTGGTAGCCATCCTTTGGTATGTCGTGCCAGCATTCTTAAGGCCGAAGGGCATAACCCGATAACAAAATGTCCCCCATTGTGTAATGAAAGCTGTCTTTTCCATATCTTTGGAAGCCATTTTGATCTGGTTGTAACCCGAAAAGCCATCCATAAAAGACAAGAGTGCATGGCCAGCAGTGTTGTCGACCAATACATCTATATGAGGCAGAGGGAAATCATCCTTAGGACACGCCTTATTGAGATCTCTGAAATCAACACACATTCGTACTTTCCCGTCCTTCTTAGGCACTGGAACGATGTTGGCTAACCATTCTGGGTACGCCACTACTTGTAGAAATCCGGCATTCATCTGCTTGATCACCTCATCCTTAATCTTCAAGGCCCATTCTGGCTTCATTCTCCGCAACTTCTGCTTGACTGGCTTCATGTTCGGATCAGTGGGGATGAAGTGCTGCACAATGTCGGGATCAATGCCTGGCATATCTTGGTACGACCATGCGAAAGCTTCAATGTTCTCTTTCAAAACCTCTACCAATGATTCTCTCTCTTGCGGCGACAGTGTTGATCCAATTTTAATTATTTTAGGTGATTCATCCATCCCTAAATTGATTGAAATTAATTCATCTATGTTAGGTTGAGCGTGCCCCTTTCCATATTGCTCGTCGAGCTCAGGAGGAACATCCTCTCGCGGGTCTATATTCATGCCATACAAATCCAGAGATGATAAAAAAGAGGCACTGCAAGAGAGATGAGAAGAGAATGAATATTTCTTTTATTAATTGAAGGTTGAATAACAGTACACAGAAGATGAAACAAACTGACACTCATACCTCTTCAAATGAGGTTGAGGTTTTTTATTGAAAACAAGGAAATCCTACACTACTACAAAGAAAGCAGGGAAATCCTATTCTACTGAAGACACCTACAAGTTATCATCAGATGGAAGTGACTCGATCTCCTCACAATCATGGGTGAAAGGACAATCTTCAAAGCCCCAGTTTGGTAAAGGTGGAGTTGTAGGCTCAATTGGATAAATCGCCTCGACCTCATAAGTATGCAATTCGAGACACAGAACCGCCTGCTCGGGCTCTCTTTCGATAGCCTGTACATACTCGAACCCTGACAGTAGCACTTCTGATGACTCCTGGCTGATCTCACAGATTGGCACTCGACTATTTCGGTTCATCTCCATATCCCCTTTCAAAGTGATCACTGACCCCTGATAAGGAAACTTAATCTTCTGGTGAAGTGATGACGGTACAGCCCCGGTCGGATGAATCCATGGTCTTCCCAAAAGTAGATTAAAACTGGCTGGCACATCTAGGATCTGAAAATCAACATTGAATTCAACTGGCCCAATAACAACTGGAAGAGTCACCATTCCCATGACTTCTCTGCGAGTGTTGTCATAAGCCCTGACAGTCTGTCCTGATGGCGAAAACTCAGATGGTTCAATCCCCAATGTAGTAGTAGTACTGAGCGGACACACATTCAATGCTGACCCATTGTCAATTAGAACTGAGGGAACCCTTTTTCCCAAAATATCCACAGTGATATACAGAGCTTGCAGATAATTACTCCCACTCTCGGGTAAGTCAGATTCAGTAAATGAGATGGACAGTCCATGATGAACCGGATTTACTAAACCTACCAAACCCTCAGGGGACGTATCAATAGGAACCTGCACCTGATTCAACAAACGAAGCACTGTCTGCCTGTGTTTCTGCGAAGCCATAAGCAATCCCCAAATGGTAATGTTAGCCTGTGTTCTCTTCAACTGTTTCAGTATTTCTTCCTCTTCTTCTATGACATCTGATCGCTGACCCTTCTCTAATTCCCCCAAACGGATTACTGGCTTCCAAATGAGCTGGCTTGAAATGGCGTCCGCCTCGAGTCAGATGGTCTACTTCCTCATCACTGGCCCACAGATTCTCTATCGTTTCAGGTGTGTTCATGAGATCCTCCCATTCAATCATACCGATCAAATCACTAGCAACAGTGGATGCATAGGCAGAACTATGCCATTTGTGGGAATCAACCCATGGGGATCTAGGGTAAGTAGCATGGTAGACAACTTCTCCGTCTTCTCCAGTGACCTTAGCGACTGCAGAGGTCCTATTCTCAAACTGTTCCCGCAAGATATCCTGACTCAACTCTTCAGGTGAAAAAGGAATAACTGGTTCAACTTCTGTAGGCAAATCATCCCACCCGGTAGGAATGATAGGTTCATCAGAAATCTTTCTCGATGAATAGAGCACATAATAATCAAACTTGCCACTCGATTCTCCTAACAATCCGACCTCCGGGTCTCCTGCTAGATATCTCTCCTTCAACTGACGTTGAGAATTCCCACTTCTAGGAGCTTCTTCGAGAATTTCAGGTTGCTCAGGTTCTTCATACTGATATAACTCTCCATCATCAATTAAATCTTGAACCAATTTACCTAAAACTCTGTAATTCTCCGTGTCATGCCCGAAGATGTTGTGGTACTGGGAAAAAGGCTTATGGAAGCGGGGTATGAGTGGGGTAATGAGGCCTTGGGATCGGGCTTGGTAAAAGGCTTCGGTTAAGGTAGTTTTGAGTGGGACATATGGGCGGATTGGGTGACGAATTTTTGGGTCGTCGAGGCCCAGGGCATTGATTTGAGCTGGTGGCGGTACAGCATGGGTTGGGAGAGGGTTACTGGTGACATTTGGTTGACTTGGTGGATTTGGTGGGGCAATGACTTTCTTGTCAATGAGGTTTTGGATTTCATGGCGAAGGCGCATGCATTGGTTGGTGTGATGACTTTCTTGTCAATGAGGTTTTGGATTTCATGGCGAAGGCGCATGCATTGGTTGGTGTGATGGCCCTTAGATTGGTGGAACTGACAATACTCATTCTCCTTGAAGTTTCTAGGTAATGGATCTGGAAGAGGTCGGGGTTCCAAAGGGGTAAGGAGACCACGTGCCTTCAATTTCTCAAGGACACGTTCTAGGGACATGTATAGATTGGTGAACTGGCGGGCCGGCTCTCTAGCTTGGAATGGGCGGTTTGATTGGGTAGCCTGAAAAGGTTGGGCAATGGCATTGACTTCAGGGTTGGGTTTGCGGTTGAGAGGTGGTTGGCGGTTTCTGAAAGGTTCTTCGGCCTTGAGAGCCCCACTAGCCAGAGCATCTTCAACTTGAGTACCGGCAATAACAAGGGCTTTGAAGTTAGGGAAATACTGTGAGAACAAATACTTGTTGTAGATAGGCAAGAGGCTCTTCAGCACCATCTGCACCTGTTCATCATTTGTAGGCCTGTGGGTCATCTGCGAAGCTTTCGCCCTCCATCTGGAAATGAAGGCAGAGAAACTCTCCCTCGGTTCCTGCTTAGTAGTCTCAAGATCCCTACGAGTCACATCAATCTCAGTGTTGTACTTGTAGTGATTAGTGAACTCATTGCAAACATCCTCCCATGTCTTCAACTTAGTCTCATCTAAGGATAAAAACCACTTCGAGGCTGACCCTTTCTGTGATTCATGAAACATCTGAGCCAACAGCTCATCATCGGCTCCACGAGGTTGCATCGCCCTCACATACATCTTCAAATGGGTTTTAGGACAACCCATCCCATCAAACTTCTCTAATTCAGGCATCTTAAAACTGAACGGCATACGGGCCTTGGGGAACAGCGAAAAAGATGTCACATCAATCATGTCATCAGACCGACGCATCCTCTTCAGGGCTTTCTCTAAGGCTTCAACCTTACTCGACAACAGGATCGGATCCCTAGAGAGGAATCCAGATCCACTGGGCTCGCCATCCAGATTGATGGGCTTAGATTTGGCTCCTGCCTGGGCCTTGGCACTGTCATCAACTTGGACTGGGATAGGTGGATCAGAGGTACTCTTCGGGTTCTCTAAGTGGGCCTCCCTATCCTGATCTGTACTGGTCTGTTTATCTTGGGACATTTTCTTACTCTGTTCAGTCTCACGGGCCAGGGCATCAATTCGGTCCATGATAGCATTCAACACTGTAGCAGTGGTACTGGATTCTCCATCAGCCATTGTGGGTGTGGTTGGAGGTTCGATACTGAAAAGACGCCCTCTAGAATCACGACGCCAGGCTAGAATTCTACACCATGAAATGGGTTTTTTTAGAAAAAACGGACGAGTCCATGATGCTCAAAACCTATTGACAGACTATCAAAGAGGTGCTATCCAAACAGAAAGAAAGAAAAAGGAGAAAATCGTCCTATCATAATTCCAACTCACTTCCCTATCTCACAAGGGCACTTCCTTAGAAATTAGGAAATAAATCAGAATCACCAATAGGGAAATAAAACACGACTGACCAAACAAGGCTCAAAGAGCAATACTAATGACCAGTCCTTCATTCTTGGGACACTTTCTTTTGAATCGAAGGTCTTAGTCAAAACAAGCCAAAACAACCTAATCACAAAAAAGGGTATGTACCTTTAGAATATTCTCTTCCATCCTCAAAATAGTCCTTTTATTCTAAGGACCAAAATCCTTAAAATAAAGGGCCTATATTAAAAATATCAAAGTTTATCTAAGGGTACATATCCCTAGGTTCTAGCATTCACAAACAAGGCTCATATCAAATTGGGACAATTTCGGCAGCATAACGACGCAATTATGTGCTAAAATAAATTTGGCAGCATAACGGCGTAGGTATGTGTCAGGGGAAAATTTCGACAGCATAACGGTACAGTTAAATGCCAAAAGGAATTTCGGCAGCATAACAGTACAATTGTGTGTCGAAATTTCGGCAGCATAACAGGTGTGTGCAAGCATTGTAGGGTAGAGTGTCCTACTTGGCTGTCTACATGGACTAATGCAAAAGGTGGGTTCAAAGGTTCCTATTGCAGACCAATCCATATACCTAACCACATGTGACACATAGCGTGCCGCGTGGGTCAAACAGTACTGATTGGTCATTGATATACCCCGAAGGGTACTTGACAATAGGTTGATGGCTTCGTCATGATTGCCCTAGTGTCGAGTGGAGACAGGGATCAGGACTAGACCATCGTTTGGCAAGGCAACATCGTCCTATCACACAATGACATGCAGCTAATATAACTAAAATGATATGCAGTCACACAAATGCAAGTGGTTGATTTTAATTAATTTAAGAATTTAAATAGCCCAATTAAATCAATGAAGTTTAGCCCTCGACGTCCCCAGCGGAGTCGCCAGTTCTGTGGACCAGCCTCGTGGACGGGGCTTTATGGTGTGATCCACATCATCACCGGGCGATGTGATTATGGGGGGGGTTTAGAAATCAAACAAAGGAGTCGCCACCTTATTTTTAAGGAATAAGGAAACCATAAAAATATTTTATTTTTAATAAAACAAACTCCATTAATGGAAAAGCAGTCTACAAACCAGAGTTGGATCTGGGGGCTAGGTTACGACGTGGGAAGGTTCCAAGCTTTCACTTGTAGGCACCCACCTCGCCCTAATTAAAGGACTTCTAATTTATTTGGGCTATTTAAATTTCTTAATGCAAACAATCCTAAATAATCTAATCAACCAAAAAAATAGTGATATAAATGCATTATCTATATTAGTTATATTAATAATAATAAAAAATATATACAAACAAACCCCTAAAACCTAAGACACCCTACGGGCATCCTAGGGCGGACTTGAGCCCTATTAGCGCCTACGTAACTTACTAGTATCACCTAGCAAGTATCAAAGTCCACGTAGTTCGACTACCCTAGGACTCTCCTATTGTAATCGATCATATCATCAGAGGTATTTCAACCTAATTCAAGACTCTAACTTCGAGAGTTTTTGTTTGTTTAAAATCATTTATTCAAAATCATTTCAAATTAAAAGACTTTCTCAAAGTCCAAATATTCTAAAACAATTCTTATCTTTAGAATCCAATTCCAATTAAAAATCTTTTTCAAAGATTTTCAAGAAAACAAATCATATGGGAGGAATTTCATTCCAAGGTAAGAAAATCTTTAAAACATTTCAAATCTTTTGAAAATCAATTAATAATCAAATATCTCATAAAATCATATTTATTTCATAAATATTGCATCAAAAATCTTTTAGGAAATCTCTCGAAGATCGACTCTTAAATCAAATAAAATACACAATTCAAATCATGATTTTTACAACAAAAGAAATTCCTAGGGAAGGTCAAGTGACCTTCCTAGCCTAGGGTCTCTAACTAGCCCTAAAGTTAATCTAAAAACCCTAACATACTAATGCAAATGCATGCTGTAATTTAACTAAATTAATCAAACATCCACAAAATCAATTCTAATCATGCATGAAAATGTTCCTAAATGCATACTAATCAAACTATGTGATCCTAAACATATTTCTAAGTTAGATTTAGCCCTAAAATAATTTTTAGAAGTGATTTAAGGGCATAAACAAATCCGGACAGATTTGAATATGAACCTTTAACCACTCTAAAAATCATGAAAACAAAGAATAAAAATGTGAAGATGACCTATCATGCTTTCTACATGAATATACTATAAAAAAAAACTATAAAAATCATGCAAAAATATGGCTTAAAAATGTTAATTAAACCACTTCAAAGCATATATTCAAATCTGGACAGATTTGAATACATGTTCCAAATGACTTAAAAAACATTGTTAATCCATAAAAAATGACAAATAAACACCCTAGCATACAATCTAACATGCTATACTAAATTACCATGCAAAATGTATAAGAAAAAAACTAACAACGAATATGCTTTAAACAACTATTTTAAACACAAGGGGAGGATCTTACCTTCGCACGCTCCCTCGTACACAATTTATATATTAAATCCATCGAATCCATATCAAGTGTTCAAATAATCATAAAAAGCACAAACAAAAAGACTCAAGACTCTTCACATGTCAAAATAACATATTGACATACTCATATTATCATTAAAATCACCAATCAATTATCATGAGATTCGAATAACAACATAAATATATCAACATTTACTCTAAACATGCTTACACATAAAATAACAACAAATCTAACCCTACTCATGCATGCATACATAAAATCACGATAAAACTCACTAATCCTAAACATGCTTACACATAAAATAACAATAAATCTAACCCTACTCATGCATACATACATAAAATCACGATAAAACTCACTAATCCTAAACATGCATACTAACATAAAATAATAACAAATCTAACCCTACTCATGCATACATACATAAAATCACGATAAAACTCACTAATCCTAAACATGCATACTAACATAAAATAATGATAAAAACTACCCTAATCATGCTTACTCACATAGAATGAAAATAAAACTAATTTTAATCATGCATCTATACATAAAATATCAATAAAACTAGTCTTAACCATGCATCTATATATAAAATCATGACAAAGCTAACCCTAGCATGCATACTTACATAAAATCACAAGAAACTAACCCTAACATGCATACACACATAGAATAATAATAAAACTACTTCTATCATGTTAAACATACTCATAGTAAAAAGAAAAAGAAGAGAGAATTCATATCATATGAAAATCAAGAGGACTTACAACATAGCCTCATACACTTATGTAAGAAACCATGAAAATGAGGGTCAAAGTTAAGGGTTTACCCTTCGATCTCCTTCTTGGCTAGCCTCCTCCAAGCTCCTAGCCTTAAGTTCTTACTCCTTCAATGGTGTAAGAATGAAGAGCCTCCAAAATCTGTAGCCTCCTCTCCCAAAAACCCTAAAATTCCCCCTCTTCTTTTAACCTCTCATAATGCAACATATATAGGGCTAGGGTTCAAAACCTTGAATGGCTAGGATTAATCCCTCTAAAAAACGATCCTAGGGCTTAGAATGAGTCTCCCTAGGGTTTGAAAGCTGAAACCCTTCGAATTTATGCCAAAAAAATCAAATCAAATCGGCCAAAATAGGTCAAATTTTCCAAAATTGAAAAATGGGCTCGAGCATGCTGATGGCCGTCCTAGGGCTGGACGGTTGGCCGTCCTAGCTGGACGATTGGCCGTCCTAGCTAGGACGGTCACCATGCTGATTTCCCAATTTTGTTCCCCAAATTTTAGGGTTTTCGAATTTTGGCCATATTTTGGTCAAATTTGATCCAAATCCGATGGTTCAGGGCTCAAAACGACCGTGTTTTGATCCTCCACATTTTTAGAATGTTTTTGGGTTAAAATCAATTGACCATCGTCAAGGGTTTTAGCAAAAAGCTAGCCAATTGACCCGGTTGTGCCAAAATTGGTCATATGACCATTCCTTGTTTTATAAAATTAATCAATTAGGCTTGCACCACTTCTAAAAACATGGTTTCATCATGAAATTGGTACTTAACAACATGTTTTGAAAATCTTTTGTTTTGGTGAAAACGACCAATTCACGGTCAATTTGATCGAAACCCTAATTCAGCTCATCCTTACCCGTGGGATCGATTTTGGGAGAATCCATCCCAACCATTCAAAGGCTCAATTGACACACCAAATACACTCCCCACATCCATATAAACCTCATGAAACAATCCGTTTCGAGTTCGGAGGTCATTCGGAAATTATACGAGAAAAAGGACGAAAATGCCCTTCAAGTCGCAAAAACCCTAATTAC